>JAJJWW010009508.1:0-43788 GCA_023531295.1 Papaver armeniacum
GTTTGATTTGCTCGAGGACTAGCAAAGTCTAAGTGTGGGGGAATCTGATAGAGTGTAGAATACATCCTATTTACTATCTATTGTTTATGCTTTCTTTGCTATTTTTCTTGTAAATTATGTATTTTACGCTTGTTTTGAGTTTTATAGCTACTATGGAGTCGCACGAACGAAAAGAAGAAGAAATCACCCAATTTGAGCAAAAAGGGCAAAATTGTCATTTCATGGGCGAACACTATCTGGAGCCCAGTCAAGGTTAAGGGGCAACTCTCTTTTGGAGGAGTACTAAAGCCAGGCCCAGTCAAGGTTAGGGGGTTGCTATCAGGGTATCCCTTATCATCTACCAGTGGGTGTATTTATCGGGTCCTATCTATGGGGTGTACCTATCCATATCGCCCCAACCCTAAATCGAGAGAAACTCGTCTCTCATTCTTCATTTCATTACATCTCTGAAATTGAGAAGGAGAAAGGCTGCGCTATTTATTATCCGAGAGAGATCGAACTCGGGGAATCGAGATGAAGAAATAGGCAGGGAGAGAAGAATTAATGAACCTGGTAATGATGGAATCGAGAAGTACACAGAGTTCATGTTTGAATCTCTGCAATTGAAGAGTTGAAGATACAGGGAGGAATTTGATGTTGTTAACGGACCGAGACTGAGATGGAAATGTTGGGGTTTGTTGTTGATTTTGGAAATAGGTTTCTTTGATGAGTTCAAGATTAAGAAGAAGAAGCTAACTCAGGGTTTTGTTGTTGCTCAATCGAATCAAGAAATTAAAATTGAGTTTACAACCATGGATGTTGCGGTCGAGATTTAGTAGAGCAGAGCAGATGGGTCTGTGGTCGAGCTGAGATGTTGATGATGGTGGGGATTCGAATCTGAGAAGAGAAGTTGTTGCTATTGATTATGGGTTCGATCTGTGAGAAATGCAAGTGTTGTTATTGCTCAACAAACGGAGAAATGGGTGGCATCTGAGGCTCAAGTTGATTTTCATGGGTTGATGTTTGAGAGATTGAAGTCTGAGATGGATGCAATCAAGGGTTCGGTGGTGCTCATCTTATGGTGACAGAATGGAGCTCGAGACTGCTCTTTCTTAAGGAGGAGCTGATGAAACGATAGATAGTCTTTGCAACTCGAGTCCGAGGTGCAATGTGATGGTGGTCGACTGCAGCCATATGGAGCTCAAGAGGAGTTGAGCTATTGAGTTCTGCCATTAGTTCATGAAGGAGGAAATCTGTGATGGGTTTTGTCCCGTGAGCTTCCGGAATCGAGAGAAGAATGGGTGTGAGATGGAGTGGATGCTGTAGTGGAATCAGAGATGGGAATGATGGTAATTACAGTAGAATGGGTTAGTGATGCTTTGATAAAGCAATCGGTGTTGGTGATTCGGTGGTCTTTGAGTTGATGTTGCAGTGCGAACGCAACAATTGAGCCGAAAGTGCTTGTATTTGAATTGCGGGGAAAGCCACATTTGAAGAATGAAATATATGTATGTTTAGGAATTGTGCAGGGATGTGAAGAAGAGAACGGCCTGAATTTGGCCTGAGCAAATCCTATAAACAAACAGAACTCGTACGATTTTCTATTCTGGCGAGTTAACTCGTACGAGTCTGACAACGATCCAGTACTCAACTCGTGAGTAAGACCAGCAAGACATATTCAGATCAGCTGATTCATAATCTGACTCCTCCTCCCTTTGACCCAGATGACTAATGTTTGACCGTATTGACTGTTACTTATAACAAAGCATCGAATGAGAATATTCCGTCAACAGTGAAGAAGAATTAAGGAACGACCGTGGCGACTTTTCGGCGGATTAGGTGACCTCAAGGACTTTAAAGGCGATAAAAATAACAGATTTTTGTGTGGGTTTCTTTCATGGGTGTGAAGACTTAGATTTGGAAATTGGATGAAAATTTGTGAAGAATTCTCTAGAATCATCTAAACTCATGGGTTTGTGGAATTGGGCTCAAATTTGGAAAGAGAAGATGGAGGATTTGAGAAAGACTTGAACTTGGAAAGTGGTGTTATTAAGGGAAAAGGATTCTATTCCTTGGAAGATTTGGAGAACATTGAAGCCTATAAGTAGAGAAGTTCTCTACACACTTTTACATATCTTTTACACATCTCTCTACACACACAACACTTGTGTTTTTGCTTGCTTTTCAAAATTCTTCTTTTAATTATTTGTGTGAACTTGAAAAATTCTCCCTTTAATTATTTGTGTGAATTTCAAAAACATGAGTAGCTAATTTTCTTATTGATTGAGGATGAATTCCTAGTTCTTAATATATGATTTGAGTTTTGTTTTCAATTCTATCTTGAAGTTTTTCACATGATTATCGTTTGTTTTTACTAATAGGAATGTTTATACATTCATGGTTGATTGATAGATTGTTTAGAGTGCACGCTAAATTGATTTGTTAATTTGATCTAAAGCTAGTGAAAGTTAGGGGATAAGTAATCGTTTCTTGACTCTTTACACAAGTAGCAAACACAAGACCTTGCGGAGGGATTCCGTGGAGCAATTGTGTGTGAAAACAACGTTAGCAAGTAGACCTTGATCTAAGAGTCTAACTACTAATATCAACCTAATAAGTTCATAAATCTTAATGCGTTTATTTAAATTACATCTTGAGTGATCTACTACTAGGTGGTTTGGTAAATAGAATCCGGTAGTCGAGAACTTCCGTATCCGGTGATATAAGGGATTTAGGGGTTTAGCACTGATCTAGCTACTTTACCTACGGTTGGTGATAATCTGTGACTAATAACAAGTAGAAAAGAACATAACTTGATTCATTGTTTTGCAACGAAGAAGGATTCCTTGATCTTGTCTCTCTTATTGATTTCAACTTTATCTTTTAATTGCTTTGTTTACTTTCTTTTGCTTTACACCCCCCCTTTTGTGACAATTTTTACAACTAGAATCTCTTGCTCCTCGTGGGAACGAACTTGACTACACTATATTACTTGTTAATTAGGTGGGAAAATATTGATTAATTTGTTGTGGTTACGACACGCATCACCTGGATTTTGTATTCCCTCTCGAGTTTCTTCATTAGCATTTTCTATAGGCAAATTTTGTCTTATTTCTTCTCTAACTGATCTTGAACTTGATCTTGTAGTGCTTCTTGACCTTCTATTTTGTAATCTCATATTTTCCATCCTTAATTCATGATTTTGCCTTGTCAAATTCACACGTTCTTCTGCTTCTAACCGCCTTTCTTCATGTATTGTTTGCCTCAATGCCTCTAATGCTGCAATCTCTTCATTTCCATGAATTATTCCTCCAATTAATTCTTGGTCTCTCTCCTCTTGTCCATTGCCTCCTAATTGCTGCTCTTCTCCCATTTCATCTACAGAATCTGATCGCCAAGTATGTACACTCACTCTGTCATAATCCACAACTCTATTTTGTATTGGTGGTGTACGTTGAATTGGCGGTTGAATTTGATTTTCTCTATTGTTCCTTGTATTCATTCTTTAAGATTCCCCCATCTCGTCTCTCCTTTCTCCAGCAAGTCTCCTACTCCTTCTAACAGTTGTTGGTTATTTTGATGCATGTCTTCTTCTAGCCATTTTTCAATCTTGATGAGTTGTTGAAATTCTTTATCTACTATTCCAAATTCTTTCCAATCACAATATCAATCTTCATTCCCTGTTTCTAGCGCCATATGTAATTGCAGGAAATCCCACAATACACACCTCACAAGAATTCATAATATCTAACACATATTTAAGATCAATAATCAATCCCTTTATTAATTGAGTTAGAAATTTTACAAGAAGGAAGTGAAATCAAGAATGTAATTTCTACTCTAGACTTTCTCTCTCCTCTAAACTTTCTCTCCACTCTCGAAAAAGATCTCTCTCCTTTCTTAAGCCTGTTCGGCTCTTTATATAGGACATTACATAGTGGATGTGACTAAAGCTGTCCTTTATTTTCGGATCCGACTTGCGACACACTCTCGCAAGTATTCAAATGTTAAATCTCGCAACACTCCTAAATCTCGCTAGGTCTTCACATCTTTCTCGTGTTCAGGCTGTCGTCATCCGTTGCGTCATTTATATTACCCATCTGCGATATCTTCGCAATGTGTCGTTTATGGATTTCGCAAGGGTCTTGGTGTTTGCGTCCGTGAACTATGATTGTCCCATACTTGTCAAAAGTTAAGTCTTTCATATGTCAACATGCATGTATTGATAAAAGAATGAATGAACTTTTGACATTACAAAAGTTTGAAACCTATTATGTCATTATGCAAATATTTATGGAAGATAGGATGAACTTTTGTTTACGAGGATTATTTCTATTGTATGTCATTGTGAAAATGCTGATGGAAAATAGAATGAATCCTTGTTTATTCCGCAGTATTGATCTTCCCTGATCCATATTTTATGTATATATTGTGCGGCTCCGTAAATTCTCTTATGTTGAGCATTTCCGATTAGATTAGTCATGGGTTTTCGTGTGGTTAATTTAATTGAGTATTATTTGGGTTCAAATTCATATTCATATGTGATTTGTTATGTCCAAAGAAATCCTTCTTTTCTCGTGAAAGTAAGGTCGCTCTTGTTGTTCTTTCGGGAATGACATTTTATGGGGGAGCGTTCTTAATTGAACTTGTGCTTAATTTCCAAATCTTTGTGGGGAGTGCGGCTGTGGAATATTATAGGAGTTATCTTGTATCTTTATAAACTCCTAGATGAAAGCATTTAGCTTCGGCTATATGATTGCATCTAAAAAGTTGATATGTGCTTGCTTTTTGTCATGAAATGTCTCTATGGAAATTTCATTAGGATCCCACTAGTTTTCGTACCTTTGCCAATTTTATTGACCAAAAGGGGGAGAATTAATGTGTAGTTCACACTACAAATACATATGGTTTTCAAATCATTATGTAAGGGGGAGTGGTTTCCAAGTGAGATGGGGTATTGACTAAGCGGAAGTGATATATATCACCATAGTATTGTTGTCGAAGTTGTGATGCAATTGAACTTTGATGTTGTGTAATAATACTATGATACTGTGTAACAATGATTGAGAATTCTTGTTTTCTCATTGTTATGGCTACAGATTTTCAACAACGATGATGCTAAACTTACAACCTTTGGAATCATTGGAGTACTTGGAA
This sequence comes from Papaver armeniacum, assembly GCA_023531295.1. Taxonomy (NCBI): domain Eukaryota; kingdom Viridiplantae; phylum Streptophyta; class Magnoliopsida; order Ranunculales; family Papaveraceae; genus Papaver; species Papaver armeniacum. The sequence continues at coordinate 5,137 of JAJJWW010009508.1, forward strand.
GTGACGAAGATTTCGAGTAATGTTGAAGAACCAGACATGTGGAAGAGAAGCTACAAAAGTTTATTTATCTATTTTTGTATTCCACATGTATTGATAGTTTTGTCACTAAAATTGACAAAGGGGGAGATTGTTAGAGCACTGATCGGTCGAACTCGCATGCTTTGCTATCTCAAGCATGTTTGTCAATGTTAGTGATCAAAACTATAAGTCTTGATTTCTAGTCTACTATTAGCTAAGTCTCGGACTAGGATATAAAGTGTAGTTGTGCTCAAGACTCCATGGCGATCATCATACAAAGACGAAGAACTACTCAAGGAACTTGTGGAACTTCATCGACTAAAAGGTATGTGGAGACTTTAACTTATCTATCACTCAAAAGTCTATCTACTTTATCTCATATCTTGAGAAAAAAGTCGTTTTGCTATATAGACTATGATTATACACATTTGCTATTTCGAGCCGAGTTTATCTCGCTTATCTATTTCTAGAAATATGTGTTGGTAAGCTTTCGCTTTGGCCAAGTTCATCTTTACTAGTGACGAAAGTCATGTTAAGTTTCAATCACTTGAAAATGGCTTTGACGAAAAATGGTTTGTGAATAACAACTATATAACGTCCTCTAAGAATGTTTCCATGATAGAAATGAGAGTTTATATTATATAACCATGGAAGGATATAAACATTGTGTGGTAACACATATGTGTGCAAGTCCTTATTCCTTGAACCAAAGTATGCGTACTTTGCTGCTCAGGAAAACCGGAACCAAGTCCGCGTACCGTCGGAAGTTCTCATCCCAAGAAATTCTACTGGAGTTTATAAACTAAAAACAAACTTATTCCGGGTACTTAAGTACGCGTACCAGTCTGCGTACTTAAGTTGGTTATTTTCTAAAAACGATTATTTGTGAACTTAAACTTATATAAACTAAGGAATGCATAATTGCAAAATGTGGCTATAAAGTTCATGAATCGATTCGAGTGAATCAAATCGTTTTTGTTTCAATTGTGTCTATTATAAAGATATAAGCAATTGAACAACTCTCTAACTAGTTCATTTGAGTCATTTGAACTAGTTATGGTAAAGAAGAATATGGTTGATATGAAAGTGCTCATATGGCTAACCATTTGGTTAACTACTGTTGAACCAACTAGATGTACATGTTTGGGTACGGTTACACAAACCTAAAAAACATGCATTTCATTTGTGTGTAACAAGCTAAGTTTCGATCTAACAATTGAAAGATATTAGCTTGAATCTAATCAGGTTTTCATCTAACGGTGAATATTGAATGTTTATTACCAAGGTAACTTAGATTGCAAACCCTGATTTGAAAGACTATATAAAGAAGAACTCTAGCAACTGGGAAACCTAATCCCCACACCTCCTGTATGATACTAGTTGTATAAGATAGAGTCGATTCTCCTTTAACCTTAGGTTTCTATCGAGACCCTGTAGGTTAACGACTTGAAGACTTCATTGGGATTGTGAAGCCAAACCGATACTACTTTCTCGTAGTTGTGTGATCTGATATTTTTGTTTCTATCGTACTAAGTACAATCGTAAAGATTGGCTTGAGATTGATTTCTCCGATAGACAAGATATAAAACAAGTCACAAACATCTTCGTCTCATCGTTTGTGATTCCGCAATATCTTCTTTCGCTAGTCGATTAAGATTATTGTGACGTGATTGATAATACTAGGTTGTTCTTCGGGAATATAAGACTGGGTTATCAGTTGGTTCCTGTTCACCTTGATTTATCAAAAGACGGAACAAAACTCGTAGGTATTTCTTTGGGAGACAGATTTATCTATTACCGTAGACTTTTCTGTGTGATACAGATTTGTTTATTAAAGTCTTCGACTTTGGGTCGTAGCAAATCTTAGTTGTGGGTGAGATCAGCTAAGGGAATCAAGTGCGTAGTATCCTGCTGGGATCAGAGACGTAAGGAGCGAAACTATACCTTGGATCAGTGTGAGATTGATTGGGGTTCAACTACAGTCCAGACCGAAGTTAGTTTGTAGTAGGCTAGTTTCTGTAGCGGATTAATATAGTGTGTGTTCAATCTGGACTAGGTCCCGGGGTTTTTATGCATTTGCGGTTTCCTCGTTAACAAAACTTCTGGTGTCGAGGTTATTTCTTTTCCGCATTATATTTTGTTATATAATTGAAATATCACAGGTTGTGCGTTGAATCGATCAATTGGGAAATCCAAACTTTGGTTGTTGATTGAAATTGATTGATCCTTGAACATTGGTCTTTGGTACCTTTCAAGTGATTTCTCTTGTATTCAATTAGACTCGCAGATTTCTATTTTCTTTAGTAAGTATTGAATCGAGAAAGAGAGATATAACTCTTTGATATACTTTTATTAAGATTGAGTCTAACTGTCTAGTTGATTATCTTAAAAGTATATTGGAGTTAGTCCATACAGATTGCTAGTGGAAATATTGGGTGTGGTTGTTGGACCCCTACTTTTTCAATAACAATAATGGAGATAAAGATAAGGATAGAGAAGATGAAATTGTTGAAGAGGAAGAGGAAGAAGAAGGTGGAGAAGAAACGGGTAATAATCAACAAACTCAAGCTAATGATCAACAAACTCAAGCTGCAACTACAACTGCAAGGGGAAAGAAGAAGAGGGTTATCACTAAACCATATGATTCCCACATGCCACCCTCTCACTTGAAGGTTACAGTCAAACCAGGTGAGCCTCCACGGGGGACCCAGAAGATGATGGATATGTTATTTTTGGATACAAAGACTCATGGGCATGTCAAATCCAAAATATTGTTGTAAGTAATCTCAATCTGTCTTTGTTTTTTATTTAAGTGTATCTATCTTAAATTTGCTTCAAGTGTTTGTATTTCTTTTCATTTTGTTTTTTTTTGGTATTTAGGATCACAAGCATGCCATCCGTCTTTTGAGGCGCCAAGCTTCATGTTCAGTGATTAAGAAATAACCATTTAACAAGGAATGTGACGAGGTGCAAGCAATTGTCAAGAACTCCGGGTTGTGGCTTGCGGTGGAGAGTTCGATTGTTGAGTATGATATAGTTACTGTATCTGCATTCTGTGAGAGGTTCTACGGAGAGACTGATACAATGTTATTCCCATTCGGTGTGATGGCGATAACTCCCGAAGATGCTCATCAAATTCTAGGACTCAAGGTTGAGGGAAAAACAATCAGTGATGGCTTCGATGATGGCATTTCTTGGGACAAGATCTTCGAATTGACCAAAATTTTGTTCAGTTGGGATCAGATTGATACGGAGTCTATGCTTGTAATGAAGGATGGTTATCTAAGCAAGAAGTTTAATCTGAAGAAGTTGAGGGACACATTCTCTGGGACTAAGAAAATCTATGATGGGGAAGGAAGGGTGGACTTGGTGCGAATCAATGCTACCGCGTCAGCTTATTTGCTATACGTCATGGGCAAATGTATCTTCCCCGAAAGTTCCGGAAGCTTGGTCGATTGCAAGTATATTCAACTATTGTATCCCTTTGATCAGATGCAGAAGTATTCTTGGGGTACTGCGGTGGTCGCCTTCTTGAACAATGAGTTCAAAAAGGCTTCAAGGGCACTCACTGCGCAAGTTAACGGAAATCCATGTCTCTTCCAGGTAATTTTATTGTCTAAATCATTTATATTTGCAAAATGCTTATAAGATAAGATTCTTACTAAACTTTGTGTTTGCATAGGTTTGGGTATATGAGCACTTCCCTACTTTGGTGAAATCCAACCCCGACGTCAAAGTGAACACTAAGATTGCGATTAATAAGCCAAGAGGACAGAAATACAGCTTTAGTGGTGCTCATGATAAGGATATGCCGCAACAGCTTATCAACATGCGAATCGCCTTGGAAAAATTGACTGCGGATGAGGTAATATTTGATTCGTATCGAGATGCTAGAAATGAAGGTTTAATCCAAAGGAGAGATGATGTTGCATTCTACTACGGTCCCTTGTTGTACACCCATGGATTTTCAATGTAAGATCCACATCGGGTAATGCGACAAGTGGGTTACGTCCAAGAAGAACCCCATCCCGATGATGTTCGGTTCTTTAAAGTGGAGAGGGCAGGGTGCACCACATCCCAAAAAATTATTGACGTCCGTTACGCTCCACCACCAGGTAAATCACATTGGAACGAAAGATGTGACCGTAAAATCGATATGAGTCTTTTGGACGAGGTGACCGAAGGTCATGAAGATCATGAAAATTACATGCCGTGGTACTTGGGTTGGGCTCGTCCTAGTGTGATCTAGGGAACAAACTGTTGAACAACCGGCTCGTAAGAGGAAGATGCCACCGAAAGACACAACAACAAGTCTTAAGAACTTTGTAAGTATTTTAGAGTTTTTCTTATTATTTTAAGATTAGATTATCGAATTAGTCTATTAATTGTTCGTTTTTTAATTGAAAATAGAAGGAGCATTTGAAGACCCTTGTGAAGATGATATTGATGAGGTGTCAAACTCACAAAAAATAAATTCCTTACTCTTCTTACACTAATGAATAGCACAATGATAAGAAGGTTCGTTCCAAAGGGAGAGTTGAGCTAAAGTTGTCGATTTAATTTCTGAAAATATGAATACTGTAAAAACTACAAAACAAATATGAAGATGAACAATGAGGATGAGAATGATTAAGGGGTCTTTCTCCACTAGTGAACATGAATCTTCTTCAAAATACGTTTATTAACAATCCTAGACAAGTTATAAGTTCAACAAGTCCATTAAACTCCAAAGTCACTTCGTAGAATAAGTTCTCTACTCGTGTCTAGTTAATCAAGCCACTTTGAATAAGCTCTCTAGTGTAACTTAACTAACCGATATGTTCTATGAGTCGAATTGATCCTAACCACATGCTCGTAAGTTCGACATGTTAACTTAGGGTTGTCAAATACACATCAAAATTCACAACATCCCATTGCAACGTTGATATTTCGCTACTTATTATTATTAAAACCAAATAAGCAAACCCAAGCAGCAGCAGGTGGTAATGGAATAGGGAACTGCTGATGCAGTGATGGCATATGGACTGGAAACTGCCAGCTTGGTGCTGTTGCGGAAGGCCTAGTACACGGATGGTCGCGAACTGCAGTTACTGGTGATGATGATATTGTTGTTATACATACATGTGCATACAGATAGAGGTGGAATGAAAACTGGTAGAGGTGCTGGTAGTGATGAGATGGTGGACTGCAGCAAACTGGTGGTAGTGCAAGTATGATGTGATGTATGCAGGTGAGAAAAGATGGAACTGGTGGTGGCTGTGAGGGGTTGGAGATGCACATATGCAGGTGAGATAGTGATGCAGTGAATGGATGGATGATGGAGATGATAGGTGTATGCAGGTGGTATGAAAAGGTGGAACTGGTAATGGAAGAGTTTGGAGAGGAGCAAATAGATCCTCTATGCAGGGAGATTGAAGCAGTTGTGAAAGGGGTATTGGATGATCTTTTTCTGTAGGCTTAGGTTTTCTTTTTATAGCTCAAGTACTTCCTGCAGTAGTGCATTGGGTAAGGACCCAGACTCCTACTTCTTCTCGACTTCTAAAGCACACCAGAATTTCCTCCGTTCATCATTGAATTCACGGCTGCAAACTCACTTTCCTAATACAAAGCAATTGTTGTACCACTACTCTAACTTCTCGCTGGAAACTCTTTCCATATCTTAGCTTCAAAATCCTCTCTGAACCCTTAGTGAACACCCAAGCATAGCCATGGTCTAACTGACGGCAAAGATAGGTTCAATAGTCTGTTTTCTTGTTGTTATTTTGAGCCTAAATACAACTCAACTTCCACCAATCTCGCCATACCAGTTTCTTGTCCGTATTGGTTTCTTCACTTCAATATAGCTGCCAAAACTGCATTGGACCTCCCTTAAACACCTGCCAGGACCCAAAAGCATTCTCAAATAGCTCACATTAGTCACGGCTAATCAGCTTCACAGTAACCTCCTTCCAATTTTGTTTACGCGAACAAGATTCATCTCCAGCTCTTCCTTTCTTACTAGCAACATCCCTTGTACACAGGCTTAAATAATCCGCAGCTGAGCTTGAAGTGGTGGTGAAAAGGTAGTTAAGACATTTACTCGAACAAGTTGTATTCGTCTAGCCAACTGGTGAAGGCTGTGCACTGTTGGTATATTGGAGATTTCACAACTCCTTCCCTGCACAGTACAAATTCAATCACACAAACCCATTCTCATAAATCATCAAGAGACTCAAATACTTCTATTATTTCAGTCACCAGTCATAGGGCAGTAACATCAGCTTCATGGTTGTTTCCTTGATCAAGTCTCACTCTAATTCTTCCTGATGTCCTTTGATGTCTCAAATTCCACCAGACCTATCTCCTAAATCTCCTCCATTCATGAATTATTCACCTTCAATTTCAGTGGCAGTAAACTGAACTTCTTCCCTGCATTTCCGGCATAAACTTCTTAATCAGACCGGCTATTCTGTGTTGTTGTTAACTCTTACAAAAAACAAACTGTTACAACCCATATTAACCAAAGCATATAAACTGTGCATGGTTAGCCTGTGAAAGAGCTTGGTGCAGATGTGTCTTCTCGGCTGAGTGAGGAGAAAATTGAATTCTGTAATAATACTACACTTGGCTCGACCTAGTTTTATAAAGGAGGAAGTGCCCTTAACGAACAGTAGTCTGTCTTTAGTGAATCTCTCATATGGTTTCCCCTTATCCTCAGCTGAGCTCCCAATAGCACTTGCCTATGAAATGACAATTTTGCCTCTTTTCACCTATTTCTTATTCTTTTACTCCAATGACTCCAAAACACCTGCAAAATAGAAAACAAAGCGTAATATCCACTAATACAAAAGAATTAGCTAAGAATAACATAAGAAATTGATATTCCAATGATATGTTTTATACTCCTATCAAATTCCCCCACACTTATTCCTTGCTAGTCTTCGATCAAACAAAACAAAACTAAAATACAACAACTCCATGTCGTTGAGTTTACGGTCACACTTAGCATGTGTAACAAGCCTTTAAACCCCTAGGTGTCCCTAGTGAACGAGTTATAGTCTCGTAAAGGTTTACAAGAGGTGTACCTACAAAACCTAATCTTCCAACTTACAAAGCGTTCCAGCGTCGCAAGCATCCAAAGAGCTATGAGGACATAGAGTTTCTGCATGATAGTAATAAGAAGTTAGAAATACCAAAGAGCATATTCTCATTCTTAAATGTTGAGTGAGAAATAACCACACCATCATGAGAGAACGCGTGTTTGAGAGCGATCAATAAGCATTTCGCCTCGACTTCTGCCTCACCAATAGGGTTTTATGATAATTGCACTCAAAAAGACAGCTTTTTTTATGGGTCTCACATGTGTGCAGGTAGGAATGAAGAGAGAAATTCTACACACGTTGAATGGTGGGAAGGAAACCTTCCGAATTATTTCTGGAGACTCCACTAAATTGTGGAAAATAAAAATATTTTTCTGATGATCTCTAGAAAGGAAATCAACCATTTTTGCGAGGATGGGAATACTCACTCACCTTCACATCCGATCGGCAGTAATGGTAGCACCACTCTCACAACATCCAATAGAAACGTCTTCCTTCGGCTCGTCTTCTTCATCTTCTTGGTCTTCGTCTTCGGTCTTCAACTGTTGATGAAAAACTCTTGAACTTTGTAACACTTTGACAATTTGTAATCTTTCTTAAAACCCTTGTCGCTTGAAACTTCTTTATAGATTTCTCTTCCCCCACGGCTTATTAAATAAATAAAAACTAAAAACAATAATAAAATTTTTCTCTTGTCTCATTTTTTTTCCTTTTTTTCCTTTTTTTAGTTTATTTATTTATTTATTTTTATTTTATTTATTTATTTATTTATACAATACAAAGTGAAAAATAAAACAAAATAATGAAATAAATATGGCCGTGGGAGAAGTACTTTACCGCTTGATTCTTCACAACTTGTATTGTCTTGTATCATAAACTTCAATAACTTCACATCTTTTGATATTTTTTCTCTTGTAAATAAGTCTTCAACTTGGATATAGAATTCCGCTTCTTATATAAAAGTCTTCAACATGTATATATAAATCTGCTCATTGTATGTCGCTTTACTTGGATATGAAATTTGGTCTTACTTGTATTGTTGCTTGTAAACCTTAAATGTCTTCAACTTTCCTTGTAGATTTTGATGTCTCTCCTTTGTTGATGATGATGTGTGTTTCTATGGACCTGTTGTTGGCAAGAGAATGGTGCTAACTGCAAATCAAACTACAAGAAGGAAGCTTTCATCTATAGACGTCAACCTCATGATTGACAAAATTAGCACTCAAGAGATCAAAAATAGTGTTGAAAATGTTGTGAAGTTGGGTAGCTCACCATTCTACCCGGAATTAACGTACGGTGAGCTCTTTAGTCATCTACAAAGAATTTTTGGTATGGTGCCTCAGTTGATATGAATATGGGTAGTCTCCACTAATGATTGATCAGCAACTCTAATAATGCATTTCCCTCTGCTCCTCATTTGCATCACCGGCATGATTAAATCCATTATTTAACACTCTAACAAGTAAGAAATCCGAACTTAGTTCCCTAACACTTCCAAGTTCAGTTATGTCGGTCAAAAATCTCTATGTAAACATACCTAGAAGTATGCTAGTGACTCTAAAATCACTATAAGTTGGAAGTTTGTATACGTCATTTTTTTAAGGAACCTTACCCCCACACTTAAATCAAACATTGTCCTCAATGTTTCAAACCATTGCAAAAAGAATAAGAGGAATACTTGAAAAATACAAGGAAGTAAGAATTGGTATTGTTCACCTGATTGACGCATACGAGTAACGTTTAAAATAAATTCCCATATATCAACAATCTGAAAATTTGGGGGTCTACACATAAAACAATCTGCATGTATAGCAATAGCTTCACAAGAATATTAGCAAATGATGATAAAAGTGAAATTATCGTCTCAAAAGAGTCACCCCCACACTTAGTTCTTTCTACACTCGGAAGTGTATACAAAACATAGGTGGAAGGCACTTCTATTAATTCCTCTTGGATAACCTGCATGGTGTTAGACTCAAACACATATGGTGGATACTTAGAAGCAAGAAATTCAGATAATATTTTTGAAGCACACAATTTCAGCCCCAAATGAGGTATTTTCCTAAAAGATGGATTAACAAATCTTTGAAAAACTACTTCAAGTTTGGGAGGATCATCATTAGATAGAGATTCACATAAATGGTTAGACAAACCTTGCAAAATATCATGTATTACCGGATCCTCGGTACTGCTGGATAATTCCGTTCTCACATCATAAGTATCATTATTCTCATTCAACCGTTCTTCATCAGTTTCTTCTGTATCTATAACTTGCAAATCTCCATCATCATAATCGAAATCTGCTCCAAGTAAGTCATCGTAATCCTTATGGTATTCATCACAAGTTGACTTCTCATTCAAAGTATTCACAATCTCTGAACTAGGTGTGTTATTCACAAAGAAGTCATAATCATCATCGCTCTCATACACAACATAAGTTTTACCATTAATAACTGTAGTGTTTCTAGACTCAACTTCTTCCATTTGAATAGGAGAATGATCACAAAAATCATGAGTTGAGCTAGTAGCACCGTCATTATCAATATTTTCCAAAGGTTCATCATCCTCAGAATCTTCTTCTTGGGGCTCTTCTTCGTTATCAACATGGAAGTTAACCTCCGCATGTATGGCCCTAGAAATTGCTTTAAGAGTCTCTTCTGTTGCTCCGTCTTCTTCCAACTGCTCATATTGTCTAAAGAGTTTCTTTATGTTAACACGTTTTCCGCTACTACTCACAATAGGTTCTTTAGACCACGTCTCTTCCCTTTGAATGGGTGAAAGATCATAAGTACGATCCGGAACAGGTCTAAATACACTATCATATGTTTCACTTGGTACGAAACTCTGCATGTTGGGAGTTGAGTTAATATGGTTCCATGTACATTGCAAATCCATAAATTCATTAGGCATCTGCAAGAAACTAGATTGGAACGTATGAGAAGTATAATTATCCCCCCATCCTTGTGATTGTCCACCAAAATGTTACTGCGGTGTATGAGAATAATCACAAGGTCTTGTAGAATATTCATCATAGCCAAAAGATTGGTTTTGATTATATCCCACATATGGTTAGAAGCTAATAAGAGTGAGACTGAAAATCATTACCATAGTATGCATGGTCTTGTGAACCATATGTATTGTTCCCAAAAGGATACATCTTGAAAACTATGCACATAACTCGTTTAGAGACTTATCTCTTGTCACCAATTCTACACACGCAAAACAAGTGATTGATGGTACCTGGAATAATATTCTAAAAGAAACAAATTAATAAAAGCTTATAATGAAAACCAAATGCAAAAACAGAGAATCAAATAAAAACTCAAACTACCGACCGCTCCCCGCCAGCGGCGCCAATTTTGATGAGGTGTCAAACTCACAAAAAATAAATTCCTTACTCTTCTTACACTAATGAATAGCACAATGATAAGCATGTTCGTTCCTAAGGGAGAGTTGAGCTAAAGTTGTCGATTTAATTTCTGAAAATATGAATACTGCAAAAACTACAAAACAAATATGAATGTGAACAATGAGGATGAGAATGATTAGGGGGTCTTTCTCCACTACTGAACATGAATCTTCTTCAAAATACGTTTATTAACAATCCTAGACAAGTTATAAGTTCAACAAGTCCATTAAACTCCAAAGTCACTTCGTAGAATAAGTTCTCTACTCGTGTCTAGTCAATCAAGCCACTTTGAATAAGCTCTCTAGTGTAACTTAACTAACCGGTATGTTCTATGAGTCAAAATGATCCTAACCGCATGCTCGTAAGTTCGACATGTTAACTTAGGGTTGTCAAATACACATCAAAATCCACAACATCCCATTGCAACGTTGATGTTTCGCTACTTATTATTATATTACCATAACAATTATGGATTACGGTTCTAAAATATAGCTTTAGTATCGCAAACAAGATATCTAATTGGCCTTTAAATACCCTGCAAACAATTCATGGTCATAATCGCCGTAGAAGACAAACAATAAAACACTATAAGAAGAAAGATTAACTTGATAAAATATCAAAGACAAGTCACATAGCTTCGAAATATCCCTAATCAAACAAGGATTTAGCTACTGGAGTTCATGACACTTGAAGTAAAGAAAATAAATTCAAAACCAAATAAGCAAACCCAAGCAGCAATAGGTGGTAATGGAATAGGGAACTGCTGATGCAGTGATGGCATATGAACTGGAAACTGCTAGCTTGGTGATGTTGCGAAAGTCCTGGTGCACGGATGGTCGCGAACTGCAGTTACTGGTGATGATGATACTGCTGTTGTACAGACAGGTGCGGACAGATGGAGGTGGACTGAAAACTGGTGGAGGTGCTGGTAGTGATGAGATGGTGGACTGCAGCAAATGATCGCTGTCGTAAGCGACACAAATATAATTACACTTTCTTACTACTCAAAATATAAATATAGCAAGGGCAAGAAAGGAAGGTTGTCAAATTGTTATGGGCAAACAAATAAGATAGAAAAGATATTGTAGTGCAAGAATATCCCGCAAATCTCCTCATATCATGATGTGATGTATGTAAAAGCACAGGTGAGTTAAAAAGATGGAACTGATTCACATATGTGGTGGTTGTGAGGGGTTAGAGATGCAAATCATGCTTGGTGAAAGGTGAGATGGTGATGTTTCTAAACCTAGAATGGATGGATGATGGAGATGATGGGTATTAAAGTCCATTAGGTGGTATGAGAAAAAGCTGGGATTGTCTGGAACTGGTAATGGAAGAGTTTGGAGAGGAGCAAATAGATCCTCTATGCAGGGAGATGGAAGCAGTTGTGAAAGGGGTATTGGATGATCTTTTTCTGTAGGTTTAGGTTTTCTTTTTATAGCTCAAGTACTTCAATGAGCTCAAGCCTCCTCTGCTTGTGACAATTTCATTCTCAAAACCTTCTCAATTCCAGTGCATTGGGAACAGGACCCAGTCTCTACTTCTGCATTGCATACGTCGCCACGACACTCCATCAACTCCCGGTGCGCTAACTCCAATCCCGGGCAACTGCAATGCCTCAACTATTCCATTTAGCCTTTCTCGACTTCTGAGGCAATCTGCATTTCAACCACTGGTACACCGGCTGCCACCATCTAGGGGTTAAGCTAGCCACAAACAACCCTTGATTAAAGCACATCGATCCACCTAAACCCATAATTGCAACTGCCATTTCAAATCATCCACAACCCTAATTCATCCTCATAGAAACAATAACTTCATTGGAATGAACCCATCGAAGTTCCTTGCTCCAAAATCTATTCCTCGACTCCGAAATCTTTATTTCGGTGGAAATGGAATGAAGATGATTGAGAAAGAGAATGAAAATTCTCATCAGTTCTTGTTTTGCTCATAACTTTTTGCATTCGTCCTCTACACAATGAAAAGTAGAAATCTTGTATTTGAACAGAGTTCCAATTGGTCTTTTTGCTCCAAATGACTCCATTGCACCTAATAAACTCAAAAGCACACATAAGATACATAATTTACAAGAAAACAAAGAAAGCATAAATACTAGATATTAAATACGGTGTCGGTGGTAGTGCAAGTATGATATGATGTATGCAGGTGAGAAAAGATGGAACTGGTGGTGGTTGTGAGGGGTTAGAGATGCAAATATGCAGGTGAGATGGTGATGCAGTGAATGGATGGATGATGGAGATGATGGGTGTATGCAGGTGGTATGAAAAGTCTGGCAAAGTGCATTGGGTAAGGACCCAGTCTCCTACTTCTTCTCGACTTCTAAAGCACACCAAAATCTCACTTTCCTAATACAAATCAATTATTGTACCACTACTCTAACTTCTCGCTGGAAACTCTTTCCATATATTAGCTTCGAAATCCTCTTTGAACCCTTAGTTAACACCCAAGCAGAGCCATGGTCTAACTGACGGCAAAGCTAGGTTCAATATCATGTTTTCTTGTTTTTATTTTGAGCCTAAATACAGCTCAACTTCCACCAATCTCGCCATACCAGTTTCTTGTCCGTATTGGTGTCTTCACTTCAATCTCGCTGCCAAAACTGCAATGGACCTACCTGAAACACCTGCCAGGACCCAAAAGCATTCTCAAACAGTCCACACTAGTCACGGCTAATTAGCTTCACAGTAACCTCCTTCCAATTTTGTTTACGCGGACAAGATTCATCCCCAACTCTTTCTTTCTTACCTGCAACAACCCTTGTACATAGGCTTAACTAATCCGCAGCTAAGCTTGAAGTGGTGGTGAAAAGGTCGTTCAGACATTTACTTGAACAAGTTGTATTTGTCTAGCCAACTGGTAAAGGCTGTGCACTGTTGGTATATTGAAGATTTCACAACTCCTTCCCTGCACAGTACGAATTTAATCACACAAACTCATTATCATAAATCATCAAGAGACTCAAATACTTCCATTATTTGAGTCACCAGTCATAGGGCAGTAACAACAGCTTCATGGTTGTTTCCTTGATCAAGTCTCACTCCAATTCTTCTTGACGTCCTTTGATGTCTCAAATTCCACCAGACCCATCTCCTAAATCTCCTCCATTCATGAATTATTTACCTCTAATTTCAGTGGCAGTAAACTGAACTTCTTCCCTGTATTTCCGGCATAAACTTCCTAATCAGACCGGCTGTTCTGTGTTTTTGTTAACTCCTACAAAAAACAAACTGTTAAAACCCATATTAACCAAAGCATAAAAATTGTTGTAGCCAAAGTTAGCCGGCGAAAGAACTTGGTGCAGAGGTGTCTTATTCGGCTGAGTGAGGAGAAAATTGAATTCTGTAATAATACTTCACTTGGCTTAACCTAGTTATATAAAGGAGGAAGTGCCCTTAACGAACAGTAGTCTGTCTTTAGTGAATCTCTCATATGGTTTCCCCTTATGCTCAGCTGGGCTCCCAATAGCACTTGCCTATGAAATGACAATTTTGCCTCTTTTCACCTATTTCTTCTTTTTTTACTCCAATGAATCCAAAACACCTGCAAAATAAAATAAAAAAAACGTAATATCCACTAATACAAAAGAATTAGCTAAGAATAGCATAAGAAATTGATATTCAAATGATGTGTTTTAGGCTCCTATCAGATTTGTTGCGCGAGAGAAAGAGGAGAGCCTTTGTCGATTGAAGAGAAAACTAAGCACATTGACTATGCTAGCAATGTTGACAATGAGGATGCCAACAAATTATTCGAGCAAGCTAATGCTGAACTAAAGAGGGAAGCACAAGCCAAGATGAATGCTGAAAAAAAGATGACTCGTACTCATACCCGTGGTGGTGGTAGTGGTGGTGGTCGTGAAAATGCTAAACGGGGCCGTGGTCGTGATCGTGAATGAATGCATTTCTAGTTTATTTCTTTATGTTGTGGTAGACAAATTTCAAGGTTAATGGTTGGACAAATGTTTTTTTAAGGTTTATGGGACATATGTTTTCGTACGTTGGACAAATGTTGGATTTCTAGTTGTTGAATGAATGGTGTTTTTAGCTATGTTAAGTTTTAATAATTCCGCCGGCAGGGTATTGAGTAGATGTTTTGTTAAGTTACATTTCCGACTAAACCAAGGCCAACAAGGTTGTGAACTGCCAGACTGCCGGCCCTGACAGCAGAAATGGTGTAGTTACTAGGGTCGGCAAGGTAAGAAAATTAATACCTTCCCGATGGTATAACGGTCAGTAATGTATTAAATTATCGACCCTGCCGACTATGTGTAGCCTAAAATGACCTTCTCCTGATGCCTAAAATTATAAGGTCGACAGGGTTATAAAATTACGATCTTGCCGGCTATATAAAAGCCGGAACTCTAGTGACCAAATATTTTGTCGACTATTTGTAGATAAAATGAACACCTGATGCCTAAAATCATAAGGTCGGCAGGGTAAGAAATTACGACCATGTCGACGAAGTGTTAGTCGGCATATTGTGGAAACAAAAACCAAGCCGGCGAGTTCAAAATTCAAATTTTTGCAAGTACAACTGCATTGATTGACTACCACAACGTCCAAATTTGGGCACCATCCTATAAATACACTAGTTCTCCCTACAAAACAACACACACCTAGTTCCATATACTCTCCAAAGCTCATATTATCATATACTCTTTCTAACTCTCCCAATACCTCTACATACAAAGAAATGGCATCATTTGATTCAAATGAAGATCTATCCATCACCAAAGCATGGTATGCGGAAACTCGGGTTAGAAATCAGTCCTCCATAAGGGTGGATGCCATAACCTTTTGGGCAAGGGTATACAACAAATATAGGCAAGAGTTTGGGAATCCTAATGGAAGAAGTGTTCAACAAGTGCATGATAGGCACCTAGTCATCGAAAATGCGATACTTTCTTATTTAGCTATCCAACAACGGATTTTGAACGCTAGCCACTTTGGATTGTCCATTGAACAATTTGTAATTATTTTTGTGGTTTATTTTACATAATTCATGTTGTTTGATCTTCCTACTAAACACCACTAACAAAGTAAGTTTGTGTTTTGTTTTTGTAGCATGAAGTCGTCAAAGCGCGCTACTTGGAGGAAAAGGGGGAAGCATTCGCATTCGATGCAAGCTATCAATTCATGGTGTCCAAAATCCCGGAATGTGCCCCGGACTTCATGGAGGGTGCATCAGACTGGGATTCCTCCGACGAAGATTGATGGTTTTACTGTAGGTTTTGTGGGTAGATCTCTATGTAAACCCCCACGAGACTATAACTCGTCCACTAGGGTCGCCTAGGGGTTCAAAGACTGGGGTTCAAAGGTTTTTTCTCATTAGGTATACCCAATGTAGTTAATCTCGGCCGAGATGGCCGAGATACCGCCGATAATATCGGTTTCGGTGTTTCACCGAGATGCCGATTTCGCCGGTATTGGCCGATATTTCACCGGTAATCATCGAAATATCGTTTCTCGGTACTCGACCGATATTCACCGAAATCCGATATTGACTACATTGGGTATACCCCAATTTGGCCAGGTAAAAATAGGTCAAATTGAATAAGTGATAATATCTTTTTATAAGAGCAGAGGGGAGTATTAATTTATCTCTTACACGCTCTTGAATATTTTTTGAGTGATGATGAAAATGGCCAGAGGTCAAGGAACAATATTGTCAGAACGGTCTTCCATTTCTCGACCCTTGCAACCAATTTCCGATAATAACTAGTCGAAGCCATTAATGTGATAATTGTGGTTGGTATGATTGTTCCAACGATCATTTTAATAGTATTGCACTTGAAAGCATCTTAATTGCTCAAATGCACGCCCAATGTAGAATACTGGAAGCAGTATGTGCAGCGTTAGTATTCTAATACAAAAAAATGTTTCAAGTATTCAGTTATATAGTTTATATATTTTTTCAGAAAAATAGGTTTGATACCTCCTTCATATATTGATAAAACTTCCATACATTATTTATTCAGAATTGATAGTTCAGATTGTTTAATAGAGTTCTAAGGCTAAGTCTTATGGGCTAGATTGGCCATCCACGTCAGCCTGGGCAACCTCCTAAGTCTTATGGGCTAGATATCTAGCTGCTAGATTGGCCATCCACGTCATCTGTGAGCGCCGAACCATTCGGCATTTTTCTGAGCGCCGAACCATTCGGCGTTTTAGTTACTTTTTGAGCGCCGAACCATTCAGCGCTTAAATCTCAGCTGTTAGATTTTTGTGATTTTTGTGAGCGCCGAACCATTCGGCGTTTTGAGCGCCGCACTATTCAGCGTTTCAATCTCGCTGATAGTTGGACTGCGAGCAAATGCTAGGAGAGAGAAGTAGCCAGATTGAGTGTTAACTTTTTTCCCACACTTTTTTCATGATTTGCAACACTTTTTGGCCAATCTAGCAGTCCAATCTAGCCCATAGGGTTAGCGTAAGGTTTTCCTCATTCCACTACTAGTTTACAACATTCAAATTATAACAAGATGGAATAAGGGCTGCTTCAACAATGTCATATCTATTTTCTAATACAAAGAAATTACCTTTAAAGTTTATGCTAGCACTATGTTGAATCCAAAAATCCTCACTGATAGAGTGAATATCTTTTCGCTCGAGCTTCTGAGTATAAACCCACTCTCGAGCTTTAGAGTATAGACCCATGAACAACCTAAGAATGGATTCCGAACCGCTTTTCTAATTGCAATGCAGCCTCTGCTCCCTTCTCTTCTAGATATGCTCTTGTATAATCACCATAGGTCTCCGTTCCTTCATTTGCTCCTGCAAAATTTGTGAGAGTTAGTCCAATTCCAGAAGTTGTAATAGGATTTGACATAAAGATTGATATGTTTATCCTAATTGCCACATAATATTTTTTTTATATCTGGTTCAGTTGTATCTATTGAAAACTCTTCATCATTCATAGGGTTGTAATAAAGATTCTGCATAATATTATAGTTTGAGGCACACACATGCATATTATGTATCTAACTATATCTCTGGCAGTGTTTGCACTTTGCACTATTCTGATTTACTTTACTAAACATTGGGTTGGATCTAGCTTTCCAAGCATGCCAAGTTATTATTGGGAAAATAATCGTTTGGTCATATTTTATGTGGTCCCAAGTTAATTTGGTCCACCAATAAAAGGGGAGTTCTATTTGGTCCTTATTTATTCAAAAATAAAAAAGTATCTAAAATACCTCTCTCTCTTATTTTTTCTCTTCCTCACGTGATTTTTTTCCCTCTCTTTTTATTTTCTCTCTCTTCTTAACATTAATATATAAAAAAACTTAAAAATGAAATATCTCTCAAAATATAAGTCGAAAATTAATAAATTTTATATATTCGGAAAGGTCTCGTCGAGATCTACGCAACGAGTACCCATTATACTATGTTTCGAAATTTTAATTTTTTTGGTATAATAGTAGTTCATATTCAAGAATGAACACTATTTTAGAACATGGTAGTTCATTCTACTTCTAGCAGTTCATTTCGTCGAATGAACTCGTATATGCTAGCAATTTTTTTTTTTGTAGAATGAACTCATAAAAGTACTTCATTATTAAGAATGAAGTCACAATAGTAGTTCATTGTTATAGTTCACATTGTAGAATGAACTCGTGATATATGTTCTTATTATCGAATGAACTCATAATGGTTGTTCATATTGTAGGATTGATAATTCATATTGCAAAATGAGCTCGTAATGATAATCAAGTATGGTAGTTCATATTGTACAATGAACTCGTAATAGGTGTTCATTATGGTAGTTCATATTATAAAATGAACTCGTAAATGATAGTTCATATTGTAGAATGAACTCGTGATAGGTATTCATATTGTAGAATGAACTCCTAATGGTATTTCGAGTTCATTCTACCAGTTCATTTTGTAGAATGAACTCGTAATAGTAGTTCATTTTGTAGAATGAACTCGTATGTTACTTAAATGAACTCGTGATAGGTATTCATATTGTAGAATGAACTCCTAATGGTATTTCGAGTTCATTCTACCAGTTCTTTTTGTAGAATGAACTCGTAATAGTAGTTCATTTTGTAAAATGAACTCGTATGTTACTTAATCATGACAGAATGAACTAGCTAGTATGGTAGTTCATTAAATTAGTTCATTTTGTATAATGAACTCGTATATAATTCATTTTATAGTTATATTTTAGCTTAAGGATAAGGTAAAAATTAAAAGCTCTGAAACATAGCAACAATGGTACTCGTTGGAAAGATCTCGTCGAGGGCTTTCTGAATATATAAAATTTATCATTTTTGGACATGTGGTTCAAAAGATATTTCAGTTCTAATTATTTATTTATTTATTTTTATTAAGAGAGAGAAAAATAGAAAAAATGGTATTTCTGCCACTATGACATCATTGATGACGTCATCCCGCGTGGGTATCGTCCACCCTAGGACCAAACAATAATATTTAGGACCAAACAACAATATGTATTTTAAAAAAGGACCAAACAGATAGTTGACTGGGTCAACTGGACCAAACTAACTCTAATATAATATTATTAGACTAAATGGTATTTCCTACGTTATTATTCCAAAAAAAATCATGTCATCCTATTTCACTCAATTTTCTATTCTCGTTGTTGAACCAAATGTTAATCCAGTCATGGAAGTTGGTTATTTCATTTTCCACAGTTTGAAGATTAATGATCAAATGTATTCTTACTTGAAAAAATGACAATGCATAAAAAGATGAGGTAAAGACCATTACTAAGTAGTATCTTTATGTTAGGCACTGTTGCTGCCACTTTCATACTATTTGGAAGAATAGAATGGGCAATTTTCCATATAAAAAGTTTAACAGAAGGTGATACCTGCATGCTCCATATGTTGTTCCAATCCTTTGAGTTACTTATATTGTGTTAATTGATTCATATAAAGATTTAACAGTAAATTTACTTGTATTGATCAGAGCCCATTGAGTACCGCCTTCCCTTGATGTGTTTGGTATTTGTATTCTTAAAAAAAAATCTTTTATTTCCTTGTCAAAGAAAATTGACAGTTTATCTTTGTAATATCCCGAATCGGCGGGTAGGGATTGCTGAACGGAATATAGGTAATGGTTTATACTTTCCTAACACCGATGCATTTTCAACACAATTGGCACAAGAGTTGTCAGAAAGCTCTGCAGCTAAGCAATCCAGGGATGGGTGACCTCCCGAGAATTTGTTGTTGAATGACCACAGTGGTGCCCGTAAAAAACCCCGCACTGCTGGATAACTACAGTGGCTAAGTGGCGACAATATTGGTTGAGGGTCGGGTCATTACAAATGGTATTAGAGCCGATGACTGGTCGGAGGTGAGATAGTACGCTGGACGAGATTTATCAGGTACTGCTCTCATGAGGGGCGGGGAACGTCAGAGGTTTGGGCTTAAATATATTCCAGATTAGAGGACCGCTCCAATTTAAGGTGGTGGTACTGTAATACCCAGATAGGGTTCGCCGAATGGAATATAGGTAATGGTTTGTCATTTCCTAAAACCGAGGCCTTTTTAGCATAATTGGCTTAACATTTGGTATAAAGCTCTGCAGTTAAGCGTACTCGGGCGGGAGTAATCCAAGATGAGTGACCTCTTAGGAAACTATTATTGGATGATCGCAGATACTCCTCACTTAATTGCTCAATTTAAGATAACCCGCATTCTCGGTGTGTTATACTAGAATGGAATAGGTAATGGTTTGTCATTTCCTGGCTATAAGTGGGGACAATAAATCGGTTGAGGTTCAAGATGAGTGACCTCATTACAATCTTGTTGCCGTAGATATTCAATATTGTTATCAATTGGCTTACCTTGTTATTGTTATCAATTGGCTTACCTTGTTTCAGCATTACATGCTATCTTTCGTGGACCAGTTTTCAGTTCCTATTTCGGGCTTCACAAGTGGAGGTTTCATATCTAGTATCCAGTAGTCTTATCATATACCAATAGGTTCCTCATTTCCAATGTTCCAGAAGACGTTATTCTTTATCCATTGTGCCCCTGAATAGATGTCTTTCCATATCTATCTATCTCTTATATTTGGTTTGTTTTGCATGTGGAGAATGTCACATTTAGGGTAGTATTTAGCTTTTAGAATGGTAGCACATAGAGAAGTTGGTTCTCTTTTAGTCTCCAACCTATTTGGTCAATCATGGCAATGATGAAGTTTTGTATAGTTTGTATTCCTAGACCTACTTCTTCCAATGATTTACAGATAAGAGGCCAAGCCGTACGATAAATTTTGTTTTTAACTTTATCATTCTCACCATTTTTATCTTTGTCTCACCAAGAATCTCATTGCATATTTGTTAATGTATTACAAATTTTAACAGGTAATTTGAAGCAATTCATTTGATACGTACACTCCTATAGAGGATGTCACGCTTTTTACCATCAATGTTCTCCCTAAATTGGTGAGATTTTTTTCTTTCCAAATTAACAATCTCTTGCTCATATTGTTAAGTAAAGGTTCAAAGCATCTAATTTTAGATCTATTAGTGAACAATGGGGAGCCTAAGTAACTATCATCTAGAGGTATGTGGTTTACACCTTGAATTTGTTTGATTTCATCTTTAATTCTGGTAAGGGTTTTTGAATTAAAAAAAAAAATACTTACTAATATTGATTAATTATTCGAGGCTACACCAATGTCCCTAAATAGTGTGACAAGGTTTGGCTAGTTTTAGTATTATCCTTATAAAAACAAGGCAGTCATCTGCGAAAAGCAAATGATTAACTAAAGGTGATTGGGGAACTATTTTTATTTCTTTCAATAGTCCTATTTAATTTCTTTTATTGATAAACTTTTTTCATTTTTCATTCATAGCTCCAAATTGATTACGTTATGGTTAAGAACATCAACAACAAGATCACAAGTAATAAAAGCTACATTCAAATATTCCTTTGATAAGATAGTTAAAATACTGAAAAAAGTTTCAAATACATGTAGAGATCCGATTGAATCGGAAAGAGGATGGTGATTGGAATAAAATCCCACCATTTGATAAATATTCTTCTTAATAAAGAAATGCCTCTTAAAACAAGAGAGTGTGATGCTCATATTAATCTTGATAACTTATAAAACCAACATAATTCTTAGATCTCTTTTGTTGAAAAGGAGATTCAATTTTGTCAATGTGATTCGAAGAAACTCTCCACCATAACATACCCAACATCAAGAAAGCCATGAAGATTAAGAAGAAACGTTACAAGAACCCATATAACATCGTTATGAAAGCGAATGAGAAAACATAAACGACAACAAAACATTAAAGAAAAGCGGATAAAGCTAAATAATAATCCTACTAACCTACTTGAAAGCAAAAAACTGAGATAAACCTGGTCAGATCCAACTCTAATAGAGCTAGATATGAGTGGGAATGGAGATGGCGGCTTGGGTTTTCTCTATGGTTAGAGATGGAAGACAGAGAGTATGATTACTTGATATTAAAATTAGGGAAAATTGGGAATATATCCCATATTCACTAATCTATTTGGGAATCTATCCCATAACGGAAAATATTAAGGAATCTGTCCTAGTGAGAGAAATAAACCGTTAAATGTGTAATATTCCACATGTGTGAACTTATATGTGCCGAACGACGACATTTTTACCCTCGTAGGTACAAAAAGATACACTAAAAGTTCGTGCATTGTGTGGCGTGCTATGTGCTCGAATAACTCACCTTTACTCCTGCTTGATGAACTACACGAAAACCTGTGTTTACAATAGTGCATATGTACATGCCGAATTCTCAAAAAAACCTTTTCTTTTAATGCAAGTGAAAAGAATCTGAAGTATATTCATCAGTACCACTTCATCTGATATGGGATTAGTCACACCTCAAACCTGCAACTTGTGACATCATAACAACTGAATGCATCACATCGTCAACATTCACGATATTTAGATCTATCGTATGATAAGGCAACCCTAGTAATTGATGCACTAGTTTCATCTAATCTAATCACATCCAAGAACATGTGAAGGTACAAAGTTGGATTGATTGTATCTAGTGACTTTGGCATGTAAAGGTTTGTCTTCTTAATGATTTTAGAGACTGAATCAGTGAGTGCTCTAGATGATCGTCACCATCCATCGCCCTCCCCACCTAACATTTTCTCCTTATGACAGCACCACTTCTAGTCATATATTCAAATTCTGAATTCACCATACATGCTAAAGCACTAGTGCTAGTCATAGATTCACATTCTTCGGGAGGCTCTTCATGGAATTAATTCCAGATTGCAGCTTGAGACGACCCATATAAGTGAATATGGGATGAACGGAGAAAAAGAGAAATCACTGAAGTTTTATATATTTCGTTAACCTGCCATAAACTTGTTAGGTGTATCATTTTGCACCAGCGAGGGTAAAAATGTCGACAACGCGCACATGTTAGTCCAAGCATGAGAGATATTACACATTTAAAGGGTTGTTTCTCTCACTGGGACAGATTCCTTAATATTTTCCGTCATGGGATAGATCCCCAAACAGATTAGTGAATATGGGACATATTCCCAATTTTCCCAAAAATACTTAAAATTATGTTTCTTTTCTAAAACCATAATAAAATGGTTTTTAAAGTCATATTTCGTCATCATTTAGATTAGTCCTAGACAAGGCTTCCCTCCAAAGCAAAAATAAATAGGGAGATAATGAGTCTCCCGGTCTCAGCCCCCTAGTTGGTTTGAAGAAATTAGTAGGAGATCCATTGTTCAACACAACTAAAGTTGTTGTAGATATACATTCAAAGGTTAGCTTACACCATTTCTTATTAAAACCCAACTTTAACATAATTTGAATCAAGAAAGTCCACTCAACTCTGTCAAAAGCTTTTTACATGTCAGTTTTATGGCCCGTCAACCTCTTTTTGTTATTTATCACTTAATGCGCTATGGTAATATTATCTGAAACCCGCCTTCTAGGAATGAAGGAAGCTTGGTAAGAAGAAATTATTTTTTGAATTAATTCCTTTATTCTACTTTCCAATAATTTTTGATATAACCTTATATGTAGAGTTTGCCAAACCAAAGGGTCTGAATTCCTTAGAAATGTACACAGATTCGAAGAATCTTTAGAACATAGTAACTAAATCATGTCCGGTAGTTTCCCAGTTTTGTTGGAAATTTTTTGGAAGAAAACCATATGGGCCTGGACTTTTATCCGGGTTCGTAGAAAAGACTACGTTTTTTATTTCATTCATATGTGGTATATTGCAAAGCATATTATTATTTTCCTCATTAGTGAATTTTGAAATTAGGTCAAGCATGCTTTTGTCTATAGTAGGTGACACAGTGGTAGCAGTCTTATGAAAGTGATTAATAATGCATTCGGAAACTCATTTCTACTATTTACCCATTCACCATTATCCTTTTGAATAGTCTCTATCATATTTCTTCTAAATATGTGTTTAGCTTTCTTATGGAGAAGTACTTGGTATTCCTATCTCCCAAAGCTAAATTTTGATCTCTACTCTTATCTTTCTAAAATTTCTCCTTTATGATATAGAATTTGGTTAATTCAGTTGTTAGTTTAGCTAAATCAACAACTTTAGAAGGATAGTAATTCATCTACTGGGTTTGATCTAGAATATCTTTTTTGTTTTCTACATTAGTATTGATTTTCCCAAAAGTTGTTTTATTCCAGTCTCTCAAAATGGTTTTAACAATATACAAATTCTATTAAATTTGTGAGTTGGTGATCCTTGAGTTGTACTATTCTAACATTCCTGGATAAGGGTTTTACATTGATCATGTTTATAAATTCACCGGAGTAATTGTATGGAGTAGCTCAATCATTTTAGATATTGTGAGCATTTAAGCAGATAACAACATGATCAGATGCAATTGGATTTGGGTGTCTGATATTCGAGTTAGGAAAGGTTATATTAGAGTTTACTAAAGCTCAGTGAAACCTTTGTTCTATGAAGTTTGCATCAATCCTCCTATCATTCCAAGTAAAAGTAATCCAATATCCATTAGATCAGAATCTCCTATTAGCTTATTAAATATTCTAGCTTCCTATCGATTGAATTTGAATCTACTTCTCTTTTCTCATGGTCTACTTCGCTTTTCTTCATGGTGCAGTTAAAATATATTGAATTTGAATATTCATGGAAGATAATGTATGAATCTATATAAGATAATGAATCCATAAATAAGATTCAATAAATAGGAGGGTAACAACATGGTCGCCTGTTAGATAAGTCAGGAAGGTCGACAACTCTGGGCCTAAAAACAAAGGGATCAAAAATAAAATACGCTTTCTATATGTATGTAGTTTTATCTTATTTTATTTTTTAATTGTGTAAAAAAACTTAAATATTAACATGAGAAAGTAATAACCACTGACGAGCAGAGTTTATTACCGATAAGATTTCCCCTGGTTATGATCATTTCACTTTTAGTGGAGTTACCCCATTTTTGATCATCTTGTTCTATTAGTTGGGATGAAAAATTATAAATATAACCAAATTTAATAGTGGAGTTACCCCATTTTTGATCATCTTGTTCTATTAGTTGGGATGAAAAATTATAAATATAACCAAATTTAATTACTGATTCGATGTTTCATCGATGTCTAAATACTTCATTCGTTTATCTTAAAGATAGTTATCTGGGGGTTTGGATGTTAAAACTTTGAGCGCAACAAAAACTAACTCCTATCTAATTGGACTTGGAAGTACAAAATGAACTAAAGGCATGGTACAGAAGACCGCAACCACTATGGTATTACCATTATGATCAAGTGATCAATATGATGGTAAAATCAGTGTTGTGGTGCTAATAAATTAAAAAATATTGTGTTAATCTCAAGAGTGAAAATAGAAGAATAAAGTATTCGATATCACGTGGAGTGTGTTAGAGCATAGATCGGTTGAACCCACCAAGTGTTGGTATGTCAAGTTTGGTTGTCATATTTTAGTGAATCAAAACTCATCTAAGAGTCGCGTGATTATGTACTAGAGAACAACTTCGTATAGGTTAGACTAGAAAGTCTAAGAATGTTGAGACATACAAGTATTACTCGAAGACCTGAAGAACGTGAAGAAGTAACGGACTACAACGACGACATCATCCTTCCTCTTGAGGTTAGTAATATTGACTTGAACTGTTTCATTCCTAACGTATCTTTCAAGTCGTGCTATATTGAAAACATAATTGTGAAGCCGTGTATGAAACATTTACTTAGTAGTGAGACATGATCATATGATCATAGTATTAGGAAGATAGATTACAAAATATAATGCTTATATTTTGAACTTTGTATATATGATATCGACATAATCTTATAGTGCTGTTATGATTATGTGTATGGGTTATGGTGAAGATTTCATCCTAGGAAACAATGTTTACATTCGTTTAAAGGGAGTACATTCGTGAACTTGTTTTATGAATCGAAAGGGAAATCGCTAGGCTTATTGGTATTGTTATTCATTTCACATCTTTGGATTACCAATATGTGTGAGATGGTAGAACCGATCGTAACTTTGTTATGCATCTTGGTATAACTAATCACAATGCCTGACTTATGATTTGGTATGACTAGTTTTCATCAATTAGTGTAACCGATCCTAAGTAATCACCATGAGATGGTATGCTCGATATTTTGTAATTAGTGTAACCGATCATGGTAATTGGTATGACTAATCACAGAGAGTTGTGTAATCGATCGTTGTAATTGGTGTAACCGATCCTGGTAATTGGTGTGACTGATCCTGGTAACTGGTGTGACCTATCATAAGCAATACCATAGAATATGGTAACCGTTCATGGTAGTTGATGTAACCGGTCCTGGTAACTTGTGTTATTAATCACAAGTATTTCATAAGTAAGGTATAACCGATCCTTGTGTTTGGTAGAACCGATTGGAACCATGAATGTGTTTTGATAAGTTTGATCAATCACATAGTAGTCTTGGAATACAGATGAACCAATTCTAAACTTGTTTGGAAGTGTGGTATAATTGATTCCAAGAATGTATTTGAAAAAGGATTTACATGAAGAATATGTTAACATTCTTTGAACACGTACAATAACTCTTATCTTTTATTGTTCAAAAATATTCCTAATTACTCAAGGAGATCATGTTCGAAATAAATTAATAATCTTTTAATTACGGTTATTAGTTTTTATATGCTTTAATTACCAGCAATTAAATGCATATCTCTAGAGAATAAAAATTAGTAATGTGCATTTACTAATTGGAAATTTCTATTGAGAGATTTCGAAAATATTGGACACAACATTTTTTGGAGCCTCTAAAATAAGTTTCCTAGAAAGATGCAACTCGCGGCTAAAAGTCCTCCTTCATGAGGTTGTGTTGCAGATACATACCACCCGAGATAGCTTGTTAAACCTACGAGTAAACGCCATATCAAATATGTAGCATATTATTAAAAGACAACCATCAAGTTACATCACATTTCATATACCAGTATCACTTAAAAGTTCATGAGGATCATCCATAAACTAGAGAGGATAAACACGGCCACCTAGTTTTTTTTTTTTTTTAAGATAATGCCTCATGTGCTTCATGTTTTTAAAACAATTGGTGCATTACACATTCGACTAGGTGCAAGTACATTCTCCTCCAAAATATTCTGACAATGATGCATATATTCCTTGAAGCAATCATTATAGAGTATGTCTTTTAGTTCCTCCGTAAACTTCTCTGGTTTCATCGCCATCTCATCAAGTTCATGCTCACAATCTATCAATTGAATTTTTTTTTTACTTCCTCAGTTGTTAGAGTACCAATACACTTGCCGACGTAAACTGAAGCTTGAGAAATATTTGGTGAAACACTTACAGAACGACTCAACTTACTGCGGATTTCTAAGATTTCTTTGATGAATGGATACAGAATTTCAAATCCTCTCCCGAGATGAAATGCATGTACAAATATAACCCCTCACATGCTAGACAAACATGACCATCAACATCATGATCAGACTTGAATAAGTCTGCTCGCAATCATGAATATAGTCCAAACATGAAAAAGAAATACAACCACTAATAAGACTTTCTCTGGTTATATTACGAATGTCCACTAATACTCAAACGTTGAGAGGGATATACACGTTTTTCAGGTGCGCGAAGAAGCTCATTTGAACTAATATAACCGATAAAACAAGAAAAGATCAATATATCAATAAACAACCTCAAGTATAGAAATGTTAGAAATAGTAAAAAAGAAAAACCAACACCAAAATAAGGTGCATGGTATAAAAGTTGATATATTACCAATAAGGATCCCAATTGATTCTCCTCAACAAATCAAGAGCTTCTTCACACCTGATGCTTGCCCGGATATTACTGCTTAACAAAATTACTAGATTCTTGCCAAAAGAAATTATATATTGTGTATAAGAGTGTATATCTCCAGTAACAAAAAACATGCATGAAACAATCGATTGGAAATAATCAATATATATTCAACACTCCCTCCGTTTTTTTATTTTAGCCCGATGTAACTGTTTTTAAGTAAAAAATTAGTATTAAAAACAACCCAAAATTGCCATGAG
The DNA here is from genome assembly GCA_023531295.1 of Papaver armeniacum. NCBI lineage: Eukaryota > Viridiplantae > Streptophyta > Magnoliopsida > Ranunculales > Papaveraceae > Papaver > Papaver armeniacum. The sequence goes on from JAJJWW010009508.1 coordinate 33,196, forward strand.
GATTTTAAATAAGAAATAAAAAAGGAAAACTAAAAGATATCAACATTTTGGAGTCAAGGAAATAAAGAAGAAAAAAATCCTAAGGTATGGAGCATAAATTTTACAAGGAGTTAACTTTTGCAGACTGAAATAGCTTTGTTTTAAAATGAATGAAATATAAACAAGGAATATATCCTTTTCAGTATTTGCTCTCTAATAAAATGCCCTTTGTAGTGCGCCTTTTCTGGAATATATTAACACATTTGTTTCGTAATTATTCAAATATCCTTTAGGATTTTGAATTCAATCCCGTTTAAAATGGATTTATGAGTATAAAAGTACTTCAAAGGTACATTTGAGAGTTTATTGAGAGAATATGACTATAAACAGATGTTGGACACATTTCTGGAACCGACGAAGATTGAATAACGGACATTTCTGAAATATATACATGTCAGCTTTATTAACGGGATTGCGACCGCAGTATATGTAACCCATGTTGATTATGTCACCAACCAGGTGGCAACACAGGAGGTCAAAAATATTCTACATGAGAGAACAAGAATGCGAACCTTAAACGCTATAATATGAAGAACCACATGCGGATTTTCATCAATTGTCGCGCTGATAACCCAACGTACAGTTCTCAGATGAAAGAAAACTTAACTAACAACTTCTCGAAAAAGTTTTAGAACGGAATTTAAGCTTTCACGGGACTTCCTGAGAAAAGTTAGGGGTTCTCATTCTTTCTACTAGTAGTGGCAGGGACGTTTGTTTAGTCTCAATAGTTAACATTGCTGAAATACTGACACCATACTTAATAACTTATGAGAAGAAGAAATAGATAAGAAAAAACTAGATAATTTTGTTTGTTCCTTTAAAGTGAAGAATGTTGTAGTTGTGTGGGTTAAGAAGGGTTTCGTCATTTTTTCTGTCTTTCTAAAAGTTTTAACATTTCTTCTTCTAGAAATTTTTATTTATATACACACTTTTTCTTGTTCTTCTTTTTGTTACACAAAGTTTAAACTCTTTCAAGGTTAGCCTTTGTTACACTAACCTTACACTCATGTGTTTGCAACAACATTTATAATCATTAGATTAGTATAATATATCCAAATTCAATATGATTAGAGGGTGTTTGTATATAAAAAAAAAAGAAGTTCAATCTCAGAAGTCAAGTAAAAAAAGAAAATGTTCAAAATACTCTCAATTTAACTAATAATTTATAAAGTACACTTGATTATTTGAAAATCAGTAAAGTACCTCCACCATCAGATTTTTTATCCACCTTGGTTAAATCATTCCAAAATTTACTTATTTATCCATTACTAGTTGGCACGTTGATCTTTTACATTATTTTTCAGGTTTGTCGAACCGGTTCAAGATCATTTCACCATTTTCAGGTTTGTTACATCATTTTTCAAAAATGATTCATCATTCCCAAGAGCCTTGAGGGTTTTTGGTTTGTGGATAATTGGTCTTCTACAACATATTTCAGGTTTATTGAACCTGTTTCAGGATCGCTATAATATTTTCAGGTTCATCGAGCCTTGCTTAGATCGTTACACCGTTTTTAGGATCGCCAAATCATTTATCCTTTGTACCAAAAAAAAATGTGGGCAACTCGATTCAATTTAACAGATTTAGGGGTTTAAAGACTTTTTCTGGGATAACTGTCACGTAGCAATTAAATGGCAGTTATCCTAGTTGTGGGTACTTTATAGATTTTCAAAAATACAGGGATACTTTATAGATTATTAAATGGGAGAACTCTATAAAATTCCTCTGAAAAAGAATTGCTTCACACAAGATTAACTTTTTTTCATCTAAAAGTCGTTCCAATTTTGTTCCCAACCTAAAAAATCAACTTCTAAAAAAGCATACAAACACCCTCTTACCATTTTCAAGGTTTACTTGAACCTTTAGAAAAAACTAATAATTCTGACTTGCACTCATCAATCGAATATCACCTAATAACTCATCTTTATGAAACTGGCTGTTTTGAATGGGAACATGTTATGTCCGTCACATGCCAACCAATAAATAAAACCGACTTCAAAGATTTTGAAAATGTTGGATATGTTATGCTAGTTTACGAAACTAAGGATACAAATTGCTAATCGTGAACGACTAGTATCTTGTACCCATATATGATGGAACTTAAAATGCAATAGTTAGCTCGGTGCGTATGTAATACAGGTAGATTGTGGTTTGTGTTTCAACACTAGGCAACAATTAAGATGTATCACGAAGAAAATAAGGTGTGACAACCTTTTAGTATATGTAAGTGTATTGTTAATTTATCGTGTATCTAATTTATTTTGATCAAAATTAGAAACTAATTTGTTTGCTTAAAATGTAGAAAAAGGCTAGTTTATGCTTTTAGTTCTTAATATTTGTTTCTTTTACATATTACTCTCTTCTTAGTATACGCATGACTTATAATTTCGTTCCGTCAAAAACTTTATCTTTATTGGTTTGAACAATATAATAACAATTTATTTCTTTTTAAAGCGAAAGATTTATAATTTTGATTGATGGGAAAATCGAAATTACATAAACATTACAATTTCCGAGACATGATATTAATTGGTCTGGATAATGCAATTCCCATTTAAATTCAAGATCCTAAATTAAATCAGTTAAGTCCTTATTTTTCCATATGATGTTGATGACATTTTAATTACATAGTTTTAAGATACTAGCCCAAAGAAAAAATTTCAAATTTATTGATCAAATTGAAGGACGTGGTCTTAAAGTTAACTAGTTTTGAGTTTTGGTTTCCAAAATAAGAACTACTCTTGAATCTTTATTCTTTCACCTTTGCATATATTGCAACTGGTCAAGAGTCGCTCTTAAATTCAATATGATGATCACTTAGCTTTGTATCCCACTGTAAAGTTTCTTCAACCCCATTTATATCTAGTTGTTCTCTTGAGTTCCAAGATAATTACATCTTTCTTCCTCCATCATCAATCAAAGTTAGTACAGTTGAATCACATATGTTTGGCAGCATTGATACAATAATATTAGTTTTGTATCTTATAAATACAGGGTATGGCTAACAATTGAGTTTAGTTAATTGGAGATCATGGTCATGCTTAAGATCATAATAAAGACTTTGATCGGTGTTATAGTTGGCAATCATGGTGGAGTTTATGAATTTTACTATGGAACTTGGTATAGTCCATCTGGTTTGCTCTCTTGTTTTAAAAACTTTTTCACTACGAGCTTTCCACGTGTGCCAAGTTATGGTACTACATAACTCAGCCCAACCCATATGATTTCATCCCTACCTGCATTATTAGGCCAACTATTGATTTATTCATAGCAAGTGGTAGTATTGTTTTTCACATAGCTCATCTGAGAAGTTGAGATGATTCCAAACTTGTAAAGCAAAGTTACATTCTGGAAACAAGTGAATTGAAGTTTCACATTAACTATGCAAAGCTGACATGTAGTATTAATGTAGAGAAAAATCGCATATGGTGGAACTTTCGACATGAACATCTTCATTCAAGGAGGGACATTCAAATTTCAGATTGGAGCCCAATTGGTAGTTGTGTTAGTGCTATTATGGAGATTATTATAAAGATCCTTTAGTGAAAAATTTCCATCATTGGTCAAAATCTGAATTAGTTTATCTTCCTTGTTGTATATTTGGATGTGGATTTGCTTTATCTGATTCACGGTCTAAGTACTAAAAAATGAATTTAGTTTTGCAATATTCCATGTTTTCTCTAAATAGATTAAATCACTGACGTGGTTTAGGAATCCATAAATCATTCCAAATATCTATCTCTTCTTTGCTAATATTCCAGAAACGATTGTTTTGGAATATTAGAGCAATGCCACTCTTTGTTTCTTTCCAGATCCAACTGTCCATTTGTTTAGGAGTGGAATCTAAAAGCCGAAAGAGAGTACTTAGGTAACACCCAAAAATTAAGCTACTTATTAGTCCAAGAGATCAAATACATAATGAGACATTAAGGATCCAAATCATTTACTTAAATACTCAATTGAGATATCTGCTACAAAACTTAAGCCAAATCTAACCCTTAGACTCTGATCTGATATTACATAAATAAAAATCTTTCAAGTGATATGAATACAATAATGTGTTGTTTTACAAAATAACAAAATAATACATATATAAAATTATATACAACATCTCTAAATTCGATAAAGCGTTAAGCTATGTAAACAGATATCTTCACGTGCAACATCTCTTCTGATAACTGAAAGACTGAAGTGGAAACAAGTGAGCACATCATCCCAAAGGGGTGCTCAGTGAAAACAAATACAAGGTGCAGGTAAACACTAACATGCTTCACAGTTCTACAAGAAAATAAAGATTAAACATCTTTTACACACAACACAGAGCAGAAGATTGCTCTAACTCACCTCTCAGATATTGCATTCACAAAAAATATCTATGAAAGATCCACCACCGGATGGTCTACGGAAATGATTTAGAACAACCTAAACATATTTTACTCTAACCTCATCTCACTCAATAGAGAAGAAGTTGCTAGAGTAACTCCAGTCTCAAATGGTAGCACCATCCTTACGGAATGCATACATCTCATGATTCAGATATTACCATCTAAGTCTAGAATATATGTAAGAGTTTGATCACTATGACCTCATCGCATATTCAAGATGGGCCCCATCCGACCGTGAATTTGCTAGAATTTCTGTAACGAGCAATGGCATAGTAACCCAGTCATACTGCTAAGACTGAACAATAAAGCATAATATGTGTACGACCAGTCTCCCCAGATAGAAATATGTAATAATACTGAGTGCCAATTCCACACCTAATAATTGCATAAAATAGATATAAAATATAATACCAACCCTAGGCTGCCACCAGGGTCTATATAATATTCAGTGCCAATTCCACACCTAATTATTAATATTGAGTGCCAATTCCACACCTAATATGACATAGTGAGAAGTTGTGGAGAAACACATGCACTCCTTACTAGGATACCAAACAACACATATCAGGCATCATGCACATTCAAATTCATACAAACATGTTCAAAAGAATCAAAGACTCATCATGCTTGCAGATTTAAAAGAAAACTTAATAATTACAAGAAATATACGAGTAACTTAATGATTACAAGAAAGTTACAAAAGTTCTCACCTGTTATTGAAGGCAAACCACTCCAATTCAAGATTCTCAATCCTTACCTATATTGGGATACATGCTATAACCGATCACAACTTTTGTTGGGAGTCTTGGTAGAACCGATCCTTATCTATATTTGGAGTCTTGGTAGAAACGATCCTATCTATTATTGGGAACCATGGTAGAACCGATCCCTACTTATATTTGGTAACTTGGTAGAACCAATCCTAATCTATGTTGGGAGTCATAGTGGAACCGGTCCCAAGACCGATTTTCAATATTCACATATTACTTTACGGTTTTGTGTGAGTTTGGAATTAAGGTTTGTTAAATAGGAAAGTTATAGATGTCGATATAATTTGAACATGTATATAATTCTTATCTTTAATTGTTCAAAGTTATTCCTTGATACTCAAGGTGATCCCAAACCGAAATACTGAGAATCTTTTAATTAAGATTTTCGAATTATATGTTTTTGATTTTCCAGCAATCAAAACATATCTCTTGGAAGCTATATTAATTAAGTGCTAAACTAAAATTATGTATTTTCTAAAGAGAGATTTCGGAATTACAGGTTGGATATTAGTTGGAAATATGAAAACCGAAATTAAAGTATTTATATGTTGTTGTTTCAAGTTCCAACCTATGTTTAAATGATCTAAATAGTATGTGATTAGTTGTGCTGTAACAAGACAACTAATGTTAGGGATTAATATCTTTTGTTGTGATTAAACTATCCATATTAAGATCACCTTGAATACGGGACAGACTTGCATCTTCACCGTTGTTCGTTAAAAGGACAAGAGTAATTTCGATAACTGAATTATCTAGCGTAGGTTAAACAGTGGATGCGACTGCCCCAGTGCCTTCTAATTGCATTCTAATCTTGTTTGCGTAGTATAATCATTTATACTAGTCTTATCGACAAACCCCCTATTTGATCTAAATTAGTAGAAGTAGAACTTAGAAATTTAGTTCACCAATCCAACTCCTCGTAGGATCGACCCGTATTTGCCGTTATCTATGTTCTAGACACCGTGCGCTTGCGGTTTATAATCGTAGGTTTCTAAGCCTACCAGTAAATCCGTTGGTGCTGAAATAAGCCTCCAAATACTTGACCCATGCATTCTAACTTCTATGGAATCTCTGTTTTAGGCAGGGATTTCGATTCTTGCCTCCATTTTGAATATGAACATAGATGTTTATAGGCAGCGAATTGTCTATGAACTTTAGATGTTTTTCCATATTTGACTCGGAATTGTCCTTTGGTTCTTGTTGTGTTTGTTGTGATTCTTTTATCATCTCTATTAGAGGAGCCATATCCTTCTTCATCGGTTTTATATGTTCCCCCAATTTCTCCATAGTGTTTTCATGCAGATTGGATGATGATGATAAGACAGATGTTTTCTTTCTTATATCAATATTATGATCTAACGGTAATACTGCATTACCCTTGGATCGAAGCCCCTTCATTCATCGCCGGAAACACCGCTTACTTACCTTCTAGCTCCGATACCACTGATAAATTTCTAGACCCCGATATAACTGATAGAGGATACCTACACAAGTAGAATAAAAGAGCAAACAGATTGCAACAGAAACGTTTATCTTTATTGCTTGTTTGAAAGAGTATTACAACGTTTTCCTTCAAGGTGTTTTCTGCTTTAAGAGTTGTACCCTCCTTCAATTCCTCCAAAATTTACTTACTAGTATTTCTCTAGTATTCTTCTCTCATCATCCTACAGCCAGGTACTCATCTGCACCTTATTTATAGGTAGAGTTACTTCTAAATATTCTAGGAAAGGGCCTAGTCCTAGAAGCTGATCATTCACAAAAGCGAAAAGTGGAAAATGATTTGGAGGTGACATGCTAACTATCTTGTGAGTTCAGCACTGAGAGCGCTTCCACTTTCCCCAAATTAGTTAATACATTACTTAACTTCTGGGTGAACTCTTTAAGTCTCCTCTGAACCTTAGTTGCTTTCTCCAAGTCAGTTGCAGTACTGCTCAACTTCTGATTGTACTATGCGAGAGCCTTCTTGACTGTATCCGCGTCAATATGGTCAAGGGGTATAGCCGAAGCAACACATATGTTTGCAATATAGCCTAAATGGATGAACAAATGTCCACTACTGATGAAGTACTTGGTTGTATCGGTTCCAGAGACCAATGAGAGAACCCCAGGTTTGAGCCCGACATAAGTATCTTCATATCCAGGACGAATACTCCTCTGCCCTCTTTTAGTTGGAACAATGAGCTGGTCAACCTGAAATAAAAGAGAGTAAAATATAGCTAGCTTATAAAGATACAACAATTAACTATTTACAGCTCAAACAGACCAGCAAAGTCAGGCAATGTCCACCTAAAATTCGGGCTTGCATAATGTATGCATTACTCAATTCCACTGATGCAAGAGTTAAAGTCATGAAACAATATTGTTGGGAAGATACAAATGCCTCGCAAAAGAACTAGCAGGAGTGCCGACTTGTGTGCAACTGATAAAATGCTGCACGTCCATGTCCATGTGCATACGTAAGGACATGTAACCTGACACTAATAATCGTGGACGAGCTATAAGCTATATGCAGAGTCCCTGCATCTAGATATTCAGGAACTTTTATGCGTGCAATACTAGCATTCATATCAAAACTGGTATCAATACAACAGAAATAGAACTGCCAATTCAAAAATGAACACTAGTAATACTGCTTCTTGTTCAACTTTTTTAACTAGCCACAAATATTTATTGATAGGTCAAACAATTGGTATTCACGATTCATAAATTAGCAACGGAATCCTCTACTTTCATGTAAACTTTACTGCAGATTAAAAAAAAATAAAAAAAAAATAAAGAAGAGAAAGAATCAGAATTTTAGGTTTGGTTTTTACTAACCAGTTTATAGGGGTCAGTTGCAGAGTAATAAAAATCCACTCGAAGTTTAGTAGGATCCCGTGAATCTACAAAGCGTCGGATTTGATAAGTGACTAAACAATAAATCCTCGACCATAACGTTCAAAGAACTGAAGAAGTCTCCCCATTACCAAAGGCAGGGCAGCACCTTGGCTAGTAATCCCATATGGAAGAGACTAACTATAATATATATCTGAACCAAATAACACAGGCAGTAAACAATTCATACCAGAGTTGAAGGGAAAATCTTTTTATCAGAAATATTGCCATTTTCAAAACATTGTTTGTATCTGTTTTGGTCAAATGTACACCCACAAAAGAGGCTCACTAGGAAGGCAGAATAGTGGAGGCAGTATGTGCAAGGTTAATATTCTACTTCAAAAAAAAAGTTTCATCTATCAACTACTGTCTGTAATTTGAACCAGAAAAATAAGTAAGAGAACAAAAAGTCTCGATGCCGCAATTTGAACCAGAAAAAAGAGAACATAAAGTGACCTTGGTACTAGATGACGCCTTTCCCTGACCTTGGTACTAGATTGCAGTCCTGGTCAGTGATGATGACATTAGAATAGAGCTCAAAATTCTATTAACAGACAATGGATGGCCCGTATAAGAAAGAAACATATCTTCAGATACTAATTTAGATGAAACCCCATAACTCATATGGATAAACTCAGTAATAAATCAATGAAGCCAACAGTATATTCCTAGAAGTCCTTATAATGTTTGGTTAGACGATTTAGTAAACTAGAGAGAAAAAGTAAATTCCCAAAGCAATTCCACAGAAAGCTGGTGATCATTAGTGCAACATCCTGTAATTTCTGCAATATAAGCATGATCATATTCAATATACATGAAATAGTGCTCACAGATTTATTCATAGACCAAAGAAAAAGGAAGTATTAAAGGTTCTATAAACCAATCACTCAAAATAAGCAAGATCATATTCAATGTACTGGAGAATCTATGTTGTAAAAGGCGAGCGCCAAAGGCGCACTAGGCGCAAGGCTGGCGCCTGGAAAAAAAAAGGCGGGTAGTAATCTTGCCAACACAATTTCAATAAGATGACGTATGTTTCGACTCCACTGTCAAGCATCCCCCGATCTAGGACAATATAGTGTGTACAGACAGTGTGTTCCATCGCCTCTAATGTAAGGAATACAAAACTTCCTCGAAATCTACTTTTTGTTACGATCCCGAAGATAAGAACCTGAGTTTACTGAGACTAGGCTCTCCACATAACTGTCCATCTCATAAAATGGTCTTGAATTATCTCCAAGACTGTGGTTCTGAAGTCCCTCATTTTCTATCTTTAGGATCTTTACAACCCTAGCTTTTTCCCGCTTCTGGTTGTACACTATAAACGTAGTGTCATCCTCTCCTCCATCCAGTCGAATCTCTAAGAGGATCTCACCATTCCTCAGAGACAAGATCCTCCTTAAGTAGAGAAAAAATGGAATATCAACTGTCATTAGTTGGTCGATCTTGAACAATGTAGTCCACGACTCTCTCACTCCATAATCCTGCATCACCCATACCTCAAAACCAACCTTACCAACACTGCAAAGCATACTTAGACACCCTCCTAGCACACCCACACATTTATAATCAAATTTGTCCAAATTTCCAGGTTGGTGTAATTCTACGAAAATTTCATCTTTCATATCAAAAGAAAGTAAAACTTGCAAACCGGTACCTGAACATGATTGGGCTAACCAATGAAGAGCTCCATTGAAAAACACCCCAGCAGGTCCTCCTCTAGCAAGTCTATACGGAATGCACAAACTCGATCTCCATGAATTTAATCCTAATGTATAAACCTCTACATGCGAATAATTTGAAGGAGAATTCTTATAATGAACAAATGCTACAACTTTGTAATCCTCAATTCCGCAATCATAACCAAACCCCCACCCAATTTCACAAACATATCTAAACCCTGACATAACTGGTTTTATATATGTGCATATAAACTTATGCTCTTTCGTAACTGGATTCCAAATGTATATACCACCATAACCATCAGGACTGGTAGCAAAAATTAAACCATTACAAGTACTCAAAATTCTAGTCTCTTCATAAGTCATGACTGGATGATTAATCTTTACAATCTCATCAGATAATAATATTGATCTAGATGTTGCTGATAATGATAGTGGATCATAATCTATAGAGTGCCAAAGATTACCTTTTGTTAAAAGAAGCCTATTATTTCCAATTTCAATATCATACTTGAGTTTCAGCTTAACAAAATCTAGATTAGTATCATTATTCAATAATTTATGCCAAACCTTGCATACGCACCTAAATCTGATGATTGATTTTAGTGGCAAGCGAATGAGGATGTCGATGATCAAATCTTCTGTGAGATTACCCATCAGTCTCTGCTGCCTCCTCTCAAAATGTTGTTGGAGATTAAAAAAAAAAAGTTAGGGGTTTTCTTCAAAATGGTGTTGGAGATGTATTTGGGAATTTTCTTTTTCCATCGTGGTCTGTACTCTGTTTTAGTTTTTATTCAGAAAAAAATAAATAATAATAATAAATATTCCGTTGCCGGGAGACTT
>JAJJWW010009509.1:0-25436 GCA_023531295.1 Papaver armeniacum
TAAAGAACTACTACCAGATATTTTCTAATTCTAGCAATGCCTAATGCTATGAGCATGCCAATAGACGAGCGTCGTTCCCGAGTCATAGATGATCTCCAACTGTTTTAGCTCCATGTCGTAAGAGTAGTAACTAGTGAAGTCGGATTTCCCAAATATGATTTTAAGTTTAGGAGGATCCCCGAGAATTGCAAAAGGCCGTAAGCTATTACAAAATCCATGCAAATTACAGGAGTTATGTAAATGTTCCATGCTACGATTCATATCAACTTTGAACCTCTCCACCCATTCGTGGTCGTCATAGACATACTTCTTCAATGTCCTTATTTTCAACTCATTTGTTTTATGGTTATGACAAGATAATAATATTCCTTCTCCCATCTCACAAAGATGATAATAATAGTCCCCATCCTCATCCTCCTCTTCGGGGAGTTCGATTTGATACGATAATTCTCTACTGGTATCAAGGCAAAATACGCAAGGCTCAGCCTTACTCGGTTCAATAAACCAATATAAGGATTCATTCAGACAGACAGAAGAGCCAGAACCTTTCAATAAGGAGTTATAAGGTAATCCAAAGGTTCTTGGAACCTCAATATCTCTCCATGAGTCATTCTTGTGGTCTAATCCATCTCCAACAGTGAGGTATTTGATCTTTTGTATTAATGCATGTTTCTTATACTTCTTGTAAGGTCCACAAAACACCACCTTATGCTTTCCTATTACGGGGTCATAACACAAACAAAATTCACATGACCCTTGGTATTCATGTTCTTCATCCTTGTCTTCATCTTCGTTATGATAATCAGAATCAGAATCATCGTCTTCATCATCATCATCATCAACGTAAGGAAGTTCATTGAGTGGTATGAAGGGTATATTAAATTCACGACGACAAGTAATAGGATTATAAACACAGTAAAAATAAGAATCTTGATCGTAGGACCAACACCTTAAAACCAATAAACCATTAAACGAGTTATCTATATTGAGTGCAAGATTACGACCATTGCCTAGTGATGTTCTTGGAAGAATAGTTTCTTTCTTGTCATTGTGATCAAGAAAAACAATATTACCACAATTATCCATACTAATAAGACCCGATGAAGTGGGTTTGTCATGCTTTTGGGAATGTAAAGTAGCAAATACTGGATTATGAGGTAAGTTCGACCAGTTTTTACATACGCACCTGAATCGAATCAAACTCAATGGAGGTACTCTTGTAAGTATATCATGAATTATTATCTCTGTGGGAAGAATAACTTGCGAAGAAATCTGCTTCTCCTCCTCCATCTTTAGGATTGGGGTGTGATACAAAGTTTGTTTAGACAAACCCTAATTCCAAGCAACATGAATTTATAAACTTGAGAGAGAAGTCAGAGCGTATTAGCGTATGGATGACCGTTAGATTGTTTTTATTTTCTGACGGATGACACTAGGGCTGACTTGTCCCATATATCTGACCTCAGAAGTATTCAGGACAGGTATAAGTTTGTAATTAACTTGTTTGTCACATATGTGACTGGATTTGAAGATATTTTATAACCATGCCAACATCTACACATGAGCTCAGCCAGTATTTGTCCGAGGCTCCATCGTCCGTCACCGCTGATATCTTAGACTGGCGGAAAGGAGATAGTTCGGGGTACCCATGCACGATTGTCTGTAATGGCGAGACATTTCCAGGCTGTCCAATCCACTTTAATTAAGTGGAAAAGGTGACCAGGTTGATGACCACAGGTTCTGTCTTCGCTATGCAATTAGCACTCAGCCAGTGCTTTGCATGAGGGCATGGATTGAGAGTGGTTTCAGGTTGAAGTACCGGTCAGGGGAAGTCGACTTTGAAAAGGTCATTTTGTGGTACCTAAAAGAATACTAATAAATTCCTTCCATTTTTGGAGAATACGGTTTATACTAAAGATGTTTTAAACTTGTAAACTACACCAACAATACGACTGCTAGCTCCGAAATTGCTATATGACCCGCTTGATAACAGCTCTTTGACAGCTGATCATACGTGTCATGTACAGCAATGAGAGGTGAGTCTTCTTTTCTGTCACCACGTCATCGTTCAATTAGCCCTACTTATTAAGTTTACAACGCAGTATCCAACCAACTATAACTCCTTGAATCTTTTGTGTATCCGCTGGATTAAAATCACTGTAGTTTGATTTTCCTTTTTCTTTAATTCCTCTTCAAAATCCTTGGGTTTTGAAAGCCCTAATTATAGATATCCCCTTGACGATTTTGAGTTTGGGAATATTGAATATTGGGTTCCATTTTTTTCTCCTTGATTTTATGGGTGTTCACTTGATGAAATCAGTGAACACAAGATGAAGATTATTATCACTTTTTGAAACCTTTTACATATCCTATGTTTTGATCAACTGTTTTTCTATGTAAGGATGTGTATTATGTTTTCAGCGATTAAAATTGGATTGAAATTATAAATCTAGGTCAATTAATTCATTGTTGTGATTGGAAGTTAAAAAAGTTGTAAAAAAAATTTTCAGGAGCGGATTTGGGTTGAACTCAGTGAACGTAGATAGTTTGAGCTCTTGAGAAAATCATAGATCAATTATTTTGATCATCACAATAAATCCAAATTGAATTAGTATTATTTACCTTAACAAATCTGTTCTACCATTCAGGAGATTTTCTCATTCTAAATAATAGTTAGATATATCATATATACTAGTATTAATTTCTTTTGAAGTGATGATTTTCTCGAAGGCAAAACTTGAATATTTCGTTGCAGAGATTATCATCAAGAGAGAGGGGAGGATTACTAAGTGACAAACTAAGATGCGTGGTTTTAGCGGTTAGATCCTGTATTACAGTTTTCTTCTATGACGTGGAATCCAAAACAGACACATCATACCACAACTGTACCTGCCACATGTGATCAGCTGTCAAGGAGCTGTTATAAGGCGGGTCATGTAGCAGGATTGCTGCTAGCTCCTGCATCGAACAGTTTGAAACATTCTTGAATTAATCAAAATACTTCTGTATATCTTCTTTTTTTATAATTAGGAACCCAAACGCTACATGTGTACATCATAATCGCTCTTGCATTTGGTGAAACCACATCAACACTAAATTTGCATGTCATCGCAATCTAATTGGCTATTCCTATCTAGTAGGCACCTCAACCGTCAATTAGAGCTTCTCCAATGGTTGTTGTGTGTAATTCCTAGGTGGCAACATATTTAGACATTTTCATTCCAATTTTTCTTAAAGTTTAGGTGAAAAAAAGAATTCATCTCCAATGGTGTTGCTTGTGATCCTTTTTTTTTATTAAATGTAAATTTTATTTTTAGTAATTTAAATATTTTATTCGAACTAAAAATGGTTATTTTGTATATTGGAATTAATTTTAATGAAGTAAAAGCTTACTTGGATAGCTTGACATTGTCAAGATGAATGTCAAGTTTTAGACATTCACCTTGACAATGTCTAACAAAAACTAAGCCATGTCATCTTCACATGAAGGGGTTGGAGAAGGATTTTAAGAAAATTGAATGTCTATCCTATGTAGATTTAGACATTTATCTTCACATACATTCCATTGGAGAAGCTCTTAACCATTAAATAGGTATTTCCTAAGGCATCTCCAATGGTCAATTAGAATGGCGAATGCTACAAACATCATAATCTAGTAGGCACCTTCGAACGATCGTTTACTTCGAAGAGGTATGACAATCACAAACATCAACTGCTACTTGTGCAATCTGCAACACGAGTCAATATCACACATCTTTATTCAATGTGAATTTGCAAAGAAGATGTGGGATCATTTTTTAAACATGTTGGAGTTAAGATGGAGGTCGCCGGATACATGTTTGGATTTCTTAGTGTCGTGGCAGATGAAACTAATGACTCAACCAATTGAATTTCTCAAGTTTTGTTTTCCTTTCGCTATCTGGCATCAAATATGGGAGGAACGAAACGAAAGAGTGTTTCGCAACAAAGAGAAAACAGTAGAGAGGGTTATTATTCTAGTGAAGGCTCCTTATTTAGTTGGGCGACAGTACATGAATCCTTTAAACAATTTAAGTTTGTGCATTTCATGCACGATTGGAGGGTGTTTAAGTAGTAACTAGTTTCAACTTGTTTTAGGGGAAATGATTCCATTGTTGTAAACCCCCTTATTTTGTTTGAGCTATCTTGTTTGGATGGTTGTTTGTTGATCCTTTTAAGTGTTATCTCAGCTTATGAAGCACGGATACTTCAAAATTGGTGACGTATCCGTATCGACGCCGTATCAGTATCGAATACTTGGGGATACCTGGAGATACGTATCGGATACTCCATTTAAAGTGTCACCTTTTTTTAATTACAATAAGGGTAGGGGATACTCTGGGATACCTCTCAGATAATCTATAAGGGGAAACTTCCTATAATCTAACATTTCTTTTTATACAAAATCTATATATTTATAAACTTATACATAAAATCTAAAATTCTAAATATTTATAGTTATTTGTAATCATGATCATATTGAATAATTATATCTAAACATAATAACTTGTTGACTATAAAAAAAAAAAGACTTGGTATTTATTTTTATGGTGCTTAAAAAATAATGGTGCTAGAAAAATTTAAGGCTTATTGGGCAGTCATGTTTTTTATGTTGTTTTAGAGAGAAATCGGAGTACATATGATTTTATCCATTCAATTAACATAAGTAAGACTGAAACCCAAAATGCTGAAAATTTAATATTTGCTCACTTTAATAATCAAAATAGTATCTATCGGATTTTTTTATTTTATGATTTTTTAGTAGAGTGAATTATTATTATATTAAATATTTTTTTGATAAATACGCGTATCCCACCGTATCCCGTATCCCCATTTTATGAAAATTGACGAATCCCCGTATCAGTGTCACCGTATCAGTATCCCCGTATCAGTATCGGTGCATCATAGATCTCAGCGCTTCATTATGAATGAATTTTATCTTTTCCCAAAAAAAAAAAAAAAAAAAAAAAATCAATGTGGGCAATTTTAAATGTATAAAATAATCCTCGGCCTTTAATAGTACTTGCAAGCTCTCAAATGGTCATCCCATGCGATGTTAACCACCAAAAGTTGCCACATTAAAAAAAAATAAATATTTCCTTATATTAATGCCGTAACCACCCGACCTCTAATATTTGGGAAGACCCTCTCAATCAAGTACTGCGCTAGGAGTTTCTTAGTTTGTTTGGCTGTAGGCCAATGTATCAAAAAAAAAAAAAAAAAAAAAGTATAATACTGCGCAAGAAAAAGAACAAAAATGAATGGTACGGTCGACATCATCATCGGATTGAAACTAACACTCCTATCAGACGGTGGCAACGGTCCTATATTTGCTCAACAATTGGATTGAGAGACAGGGCCTTATGTATGTAATCAGCATAAGATTACATACGTGATACTGTAAATGAAGTCACTAGAGGATTCAGGGAAACTAAATGTCTAAGGCGAGGGCTTCCTTATATGCGCATATTTTGTTGTTCCTGCATCAGAATGATAAACAAAAGTCTTCTTGAGACATGAGTAAAGTTGTATCAAAGGATATGACAAATAGGGATGCTGACTGAAAAGATATGAGGCTGTAGTCCAATTTCTAATGGGTTGGCTATGTGATCGCAGAGTGCATGCAGAATAATATTTCCCAAAAAAATTTGCAAGGCCAGACTCCGGTTGATGCTAGCGGAGTCTTAGCAGCTCCCAGTTTATAAACGTATGGAAAAAAACAAGGATATTGATCTGGATAACAGATGCGTAGTTCCATATAACAGAAACTTGATTGTGAAATACCAAGCACGCATTAAATTAAAGTGGAAATATGCAACAAAGACGATTATAAGATAAAAAAAATGAAGAATATTGTACAAATGAAGAATTAGCTACGCGCTACATCTAAAAAAAATTGCGCTTCTCTTAAATATAACCCACACATTTATTAACCATAACCCAAAAAGTTTAACTCATAATGAAAAACCAAACAAATCTTAATTTTTGTGAACAATCAAACTTAAAATTTCTTTTATACTCATAATCAAAATAAACCCTAACTTTTTTTTTCGCAAATCATACTTCAAACCAATTGTAATTGTTCTTTTTAGTACTAGATTTGTGCCCGTGCTACGCACCGGGCTTTTCTTTCTTTAAACTTGGTGTGCCCGGGCCTTTCCGCCTCGTGGTCATACATTTTTGATTTGGTGTGTACGAGGCTTCGCCCCGCCCCGTGGCCATATATTTTTTATTTGGTGTGCGTGGGCTTTGCCTCGCCCCGCCCCGTGGCGATGTTTTTTTTTTTTGTTGTGCTGGGGCAAATACATTAAATATGTGTAGATTTTTTTATTTATTCCTTTTATTTTCATAGAGAATACGTGGATTTTCCCTATATGTTAATTTTGAAAAAAGGCGGGCCATGCATTTTTGATTTGGTGCGCACGGGTTTCGCCCCGCCCCGTGGCAATGGTTTTTTGTTTAGTGTGCGCGGGGATTTGACCCGCCCCGTGGCGAGCCATTTTTATTTGGTACACACGGGGATTTGCCCTGCCCCGTGACGATATATTTTTTATTTGGTGTGTGCGGGGCTTCGCCGCGCCCTATGGCGATTTATTTTTTATTTGTTGTGGCGAGGCAAATACATTAAATATGTGTAGATTTTATTTATTTATTCATTTTATTTTCGTACAGAATATGTGTGAAATATGTGGATTTATTTCCTTTTATATGTTAATTTGTAAAAAAAAAGTCTTAATATGGTAGGTACTCGATTTCCAAAATTTTAATCAAATTACATGGTGCCAAGTGTCGTCACCTAAATATTGTCACGTAATGAATTTCAAATTGAATTTGGTTTCCTTTTTTGTATCTTTTTCCTATTCTTTTTAGACCAATCATACGTTGCCAAGTGTTCTCACCAAAACGCTCGTTTCACAAAACTCAAAAAATGCCTATTTGAACCAATAGGAAGCGAGGGTTTCCTTAACGTTCAACGTGGGAGCTTTATTTGTCTAGGCCTTTAAGTCTTTAGAATACTAAAAAATTTGAATAATTATGAACCCTAAGTTTTTTTCCTCAAAACAAAATAAACCCTAATTTTAATTTTCTCTAAAGTGATATTCTTTTTCTTAATAATGATTATATTTAAATTAATTGGGTGTATATATTCTAATTATTCCCTAAATTTTTCTCACAACAACTTCAATCAAAAAATAATTAACTAAGATTTGTTTAGGACTTCCATAAACATAATCCATATATAAAAAAATCTTTAGGATGATGTTTTCTATCCCCTGAATCATGAATCCATGATTACAATAAAATTAATTGAAAGTATTAATCCGTCGTCAAAATCAGTAATTATGTTTTATGTCAAACAAAAATAAATTTAATTATAAAAACTAGAACTTCTTTTTGTTGTAGATTTAGGGATTTGATGATGATCATATTGTGGGCTATACTTAATATGTTGTGGCTAATGCTACCCCGCACTGTCACTTATAACTTTGTTATAAGCTAACACGATATTAACCGTCCGATTGCAAGATCTTTTCATCTAGATAATGATACATCTGCTGTTACGAAACATGGAATTTAGCGAAGTCTTTCTGGTTTATCACAATATTTTATTCTTTTTTTGTTTCCTCTTCTTATTTTCTCGAGCAAAATTCACTCTCTCAACCTTCCTCCGGTCCTTCCCTTACGCAGCTTTATTTCTGGAGCTAAAGTTCGAAAATGCAAAGCAGCGATAAAAATTTACTTCCATTTACATAATAGACAAAAGAGATATAATTTTGAACAGATTTTACATATACGCAATCAGTTGAAGTACATCAGTTTCTCATCTTTAAATCACTACTTTAGTATATCAATTGAAACCTAAACATAACGGAGTAATAATATACATCCATCTTTCCTGGATAAAATAAGATTGAAGTTAGATTATGTTTTAATCCCTTTTTCCCATGTTCATCTCAGAAGGTTCCGTATTTCATAGACGGCAACAAACCATCCTCTTTTCTTTTGATAATTTTCATTAGTGTGGTGCCATATTTTTTGATCCTTACGTTAGTGTTGTTGATAGTGAAGGCACGCCGTGAAGAAGAAAAACATAAAAGAGTTAAGATGAAGTTTGGTGACTAATAGTAATCTGAAAGCAAGATAACACTTTTACTGTGATCCTACGGCTATTAACGTGCTAGCTTATTATGCAGTTATAAGCGACAGCGCGGAGAGCACGGCCCATGTTATGTTGTTTGATTTTATGGGCTATCTGGAATAATTATAAAGGTATGCTTGGTTTAAGGAATTATTTTAAATGGATTATGGTTAATAACTAGAAATAACCCGTGCCGTAACGACACAAAGCATTAGGTTAACAGAGAATTCTAATAAATATCTAAAGATAGCTCGTGACGTAACGACACTACTTTAATATGGTATCTGACTGGTGTAATTTTTTTTTCGGATTTTAAATCGTGTTCCTTTGCAAGATAGTTTTCTATTTTGTTTTAACTGAAAATAATGTCTATAAATACATTGACAAATTATTCATATACATTCTCCAAAAACGAACATAAAATCATTTAAGTAATAGTGTGTATGCATATCTCACTTATGAGCTAAATAAATCTTATTTCCCATTAGATCTGATCCATCATGCCACCACTAAATCCAATTAATGCATGTATGATATATTATGATTTCATTTAATGTTTCTTTGCGTATCTTGAGTTAAGAGTTTATGCAATAACTAAAGATTAATAAATTTTGATTCATAATGCGAGGGGTTACGGAAACGTGAACGCAGATGTCTTTTGATGGGATGGGACTAGGATGGTTGGATGCAACGTTTGTCTCTCTCAAAATGTTATCCGACTGTCCAAGCATAAAACCCATTTTGTTTTGTATTATAGAATCCGTGGGCTATATTTAAGAGAAGCCAAAAAATTGTTGCAGCCTTTAACCATCATGTACATCTGTAGGATTCCGATCTTACCCAGAGAAAATCCAGGGTCCGTCCCTATTGCATGGGGGATATAATTTTTTTCCAGATGTATATCATCTCTTGTTAGGCTTCTTTGTAGTTATTAGCCCATCAAAAAAAGTCTTGATTCGAGATAATATTTGCAACCGAGGAGGACTGAACAATGTTAATCTGTGGGCTAAGCTTCAAGCTGCTAGGGATCTTCCATGCCTAGTGACCGTGTTAATGTTGCGACTGTAACAATAAAACACTAAAAGAAGATGTGAAGATGTTAGAAATAAATTTATGAAAGGTAAATAAACACTCAATTGATAGCAAACAGAGGACAGAGTCACGTGTTCAACACGTTGTCCTTAACACGATAGTTGACCGGTACGCCTCAAGAATGAGTGATGCCTATACCCTGTGGTCAAGTCGTATCCAGGATAAAACTGCCCGATGCAAGCACTGTTAGCACTACAGTACTTGCCCACTCTTACGAACTCAACAACAATTGCACAGAAGAAAAGAAAGGACCACACAGAGGGAGAGAGACGAAAAGAAGAGGATAGTAGCTCTTCTGGACACAAATTGAAATGAAGGAGTCGAGGGGTTTTTATAGCAGAGAAGAGAGAGATGTGCATTAAGAGCGAATTAAAGAGAGAATCAATCAGAATTGAAGACAAAAATAAATTCGGATTAATTCATTATTTTTCAAAACGGTAATAAAACGTCCATGCACATAATGTCGACACAAAGAAAAACGGAAAGAAAAATATTCTCGCCAGGTCATACGCCCCCCATAATTAATACAAAATTTAATTTAGTTTAAACTCGTTTAGGAAATAATTCAAACAAAATTTTCCAAAAGGATATGTCTTGGTTGACCTGTCCAGGGCGAAAGCACGAGCCCTAAGGCCAAACATTAGTGAAACAAAAATATTTTTCCCCACCCGTTCCACCCACATTGTTTTACTAACTATCCATAAAGGAATAGCTATATAGTGGAACTCCTCTTTAGTTATACCCAATGTGGGACTAAAGGTTCTTATTTCATTCACTCATAAGAAAATGAGTGAGTTCTCTTAGAGACCCAAAGGTCCTAAGTTCCATTCCCACCAAGACCATGAAATTAAAACAATAAACTCATTTTATCCAACAATCCCCACATTAATGAAATACCGATAAAATCGTAAAACGGAAAGCGAGAAATACCACTTATGCAAGAGGTCTCCATGAGGTCTTGAACCTTTGCTTAGTGAGAAATTGCCGGGACTACTTGATGGACAAAGTGAACGCGATGTCTTGAACTGCCATCGTTTGGTGTAATCCGCGATAATAACCACACGTGATATCTCTCTAGGTGCTTTGTCAAGTTCGTGCCGTTGTGTCCTTTTTGGCCCTGGACAAATCCCGTTTCTCGAATGCTCTAGAGAATCAGCTCTATTCTCATAGGAAGCGACCCACTTCCACATTCGAGATAGGTGAGTTCCATCAAGAGTGTTTCTTTGTTACACCCCACTTCAATCTTGAATTGAAACTATAGAACTCATTAAGACTTAGTTAAAAGTCATCCTCCACATGCAGTCACACTATCACGTCTACACCATAGGGAAGGGCAGAGAATGAAATTCTCGATAGTGTATACCTTGACCCGCCACAAATTAGTTGACTCATTCAAAACCTTTATCTTGGGATCTCCAGTCAGCAAGGTTGAGTATCCTTCATGGAAAGTTTATTTAATGAGCCTAAGCCCAATCCCCTCGATGCATTATTAACTATCTCCTTGGACAAACTTTTTGTCAAAGGGTCCGCGATATTCTCCTTAGACTTTACCCAATCAATTGAAATATCGCCTTTTGAGATTAGTTTTTTAGGGTATTATGTCTTCTTTTAATGTGTATAGACTTCCCATTATAGTAGTCATTTTTAGCCTTAGCTATAGTGAAGCTTGATCATCACAATGTATAGATATAGCTGCCTATGCCAGAGAGGAATGTCTTCTAAAAGCATCTTAGCCAAGCGGCTTCCTCTCTCGCTTTATCTAATGCAATAAACTCGGATTCCATAGTGGATCGAGCTATGCGTGTATGTTTGGAACTCTTCCAAGAAACAGCCCCACCTGCTAGAGTGAAAACATATCCACTCATAGACTTAGTCTCCTTTGAGTCGATATCCGCTTTGCATCACAAAATCCCTCAAGGACGTCGTGGTACCCTTCATAATTTAAACAAAAGGTCAAAGTGTATTTCAAATACCTAAACACTCTAAAAAGTGCATCCAAAGTGTTCCTACCTCGGATTACAAGTATACCTACTTAACCTACTCACAAAGATAAGCTATGTCCGGCCTAGTACAGAGTTCATCAAATACATCGACTTCCTATAACTCGTGAGTATTCAAGTTGTGACACTCCATTACCCTTATTCTTTTTGAGGTTGCAACAAGGATCATACGGAGTAAAACACTAGTGGAAAAAAGAAGTTCCGCGACCGTTAGGACAAGTCATGTATACGAGTTATACGACTAGTTCCAACCGTCTCTGTTGGGGTCTCTGATAAAGCGTAGCTGTTTTGTACGACCCTTAGCCGTGTGTCTCAAAATAACGACTGATTTCAAGTGTAACGAGGTGCAGACCCTAAGCCGTGAGTCTCAGATTTAAATTATAATATAAAAAAAAAATATTGATTCAGATTTGCTGAAATGCCTGAATGGCTAAATCGATCTGACATGAAAAAGTCAAGTCAAATCGATCATGAGGAAAAGTCTAGTCAAACTTAACTCAAATTGAAGTAGTCAAATGGAACTCAAATAAAGTCAAGACAACATCAAGTCAAATTAAACTCAAAGTTTGACTCAAAATTTGATCAAATGGAGCTCAAATTCAATTTTAAAGCTAGACCAAAATTATCCAAGTCCAAAGTATGAAAACTTTTACACTAAGTTCATTATTGAACATCCAATTCTTTTACATAGCTTCACCTTACAAAATAGAGGGACCAAGTTCATTATTGAACACCTTCTCGGTTGGGATCTATATCAATTGTATAAACTTAATTCTCCCGAAATTCCGTATCATTGGCTCTCGTATCGGGACGCTGGAACACTGCTTGAGTTGATGGTCGGGCACACCTTCAACCATTTTGCGGCAACAACCTTTTGAATATCTTCGCCATTACTTCTTTATTCGCCACAACCATATAATGATCATTCATATGAAACATGCATACCCACTATTGAAGACTCTCCTTCCATTGAACAATGTTACATGTTCTTAAAGATGAACCCGATTCATTTAGAAAGAAGAATGGAGGGAAGTTCATGATAGGATGATTGTTATCCTAATAAAGAAAATCTTAAAAATAGTGTTTCTATTCCTACTCATGCAACTAACACCTAACATGAACCTAATCTAGAGGTTAATGAGTACACTAGAAATGCTACAATTTTGAATATGGAAATGCATTTTTGTTATGAGGATGATGATGATGATGAATATGATATGTTAGAAGAGCATGTGCGTCTTTGGAAAATATGATGGAATCTTTTGGGTTCGTAGACATTTAGCTTCTCTTCGTGAACCCTATGAATGATGCTTCTCTTAATAATCATACATGTGATGCGGATTTGGGGCACATTACAATTGTCTGTGAAAGCGGCATGCTATATCACCTCGTTTTCCGATTATGTCATACATGAGAATGAACTTTTGAGTAATGATGATTATGACATGAGATTGATGAACTGTTTATGCAAGTGAACATGATTTGTCTAATTCTCAGCCCTAGGTCACAATGTGAAGTTTCTTGTGATCTCCTCATGCATGAAATCAAGTTGTAGATGATGATTATGGACTAGGGCTTGTAGAAATGTTTTATGAACATAAGCATGTTACAACACTTGTAGATGATTTGGGAGATATTGTTGTGAGTGATACATTACTCTTGAGCTCACACATGTGAACAACTTAGACAAGCCCAACATCATGCCCATGTCACGATCTGTTAGATTTCCATCCAACCTAGGTGTAGTTTGTAATAAAATTGCAGAAACCAACTTTCTCGAAAATGCCTAATTTAGGCTCCAGAGCTTTGTGCTTCCCAAGTCCTCTTAGACTATTTTGCATCAAAGTATAACACTTTTAAGGAACCACGGTTGGAATGTGTATGTATGTCTTTGTTCTTAGCAAAACTCACTTTGAGTTAGACCTTGTGCATGATGTACCTTTAAATTTGCAAGATTTTGTGCTCAAAACACATCTCGTTGACAAGTTTAGGTTTGGGGAAAATCATTCCCATATGCGGCCTTACTTGCACTCTCATGTTATATTTGTGTAAGGTCATGATGTTTGTACATATTTTCTTTTGGGTTGATCCTCAACTCTTTAGATTGTTGGTATATGGTGAATTTCATTGTATATAATCCAAAGAGGACTTGTTAAATTTTTCTTTCTTGAATCGGTTGAGTCTTCCGTGCATATATTGTACTAATCCGATATGATATGTTGGATTAGCCTTGACTAATGAAGCTCTAACCGTGCTCCAGCCAGACATCCAGGTAATCTCTTCCCTTTCTCTTATCGGCATAGTTCTCATGGTATGTGACTTTAAAATTTTATCATCATCGTTGTCACATTGAGGACAATGTTTGATTTAGGTTTGGGGGTGCATTTGCATTTAGAGTTCTTAGTCTTTCTTTTATCAAAAAAAAAAAAAAAAAAAAAAAAAAAAAAAAAACTCTTTTTGTAAATAAAAACCTCCAACTTTTAGAGATTTTAGAGTCACTAGCATGCTTCTAGCTATGTTTACATAGAGAGTCTGATCGCAATAATGTAACTTGGGCACCGGAGAACATAATCGGGTTTCTTAGTTGATTAGAGCGTTAAAGTTGGATTTTAACCACACGGAGGGCGAATTAGGGTGATGTTTAGATATTCGGTAGTAGAATCAGATCACCCATAGTGGAGACTACCCAATTTACATCAAGTGAGGCACCAACCTTCAATTTTTTCTAACTTTCTAGAAAAGCCGTTAGAGTGTGTGTCACCGTACGTGGTCCAGGGTAGGAAACGGGTGAGCTACCCAACTTAGACCACTGAGACTACTTTTGATCTCTTGAGTGCTAATTTTTGTCAATCATGAGGGTGACGTTTAAAGATGAAAACTCCTTCTAAATACCGATTTGCATTAGCATCACTCTCTCCCTCTCAATCAACGAGATTCATAGAAACACATCATCGTCAGCAAGTGGAGCATCATCAGAATATTTGAAGAGAATTGAATTAGTCCAAGGTTTATGTGCAACAAAGAAAAGAAAAGAAGATGAGAATTAATGAAGTTTGTAAAAAATTGAGTTTTATTGTTATTTTCATTTCATGTATAATTAAAAAAAAAAAAAAAAAAAAAAAAAAAAGTTAGTATTTTAATTGTTGTTATTTTTATGTAACTAAATGTAAAAAAAAAAAATGTTTGTCAAGTTTTGTGGAAGTTCAGAAGTTCATCACCGCCTATTGAAGACCGAAGACCAAGATTGAAGACGTTTCTATGAATCTTCGAGAGAGTGATATTAATTGCCGATCGGGTGAGAAGGTAAGTGAGTACTCCCACACTTACTGGTTGATTTCCTTTCTTAGAGATCGTGAGAAAAGATTCTTTTTGATTAATGAGTGAGGTTATCCTTCTTTATTTCTCTCTTTATCTGCACACATGAGAGATCATCATTAGTGAGGCGAGTGAAAGATTCTTTGTCCACATTCTTCTTATTCGGGAGAAGGTCCTTAGCTCCTTGGATGCTTGAGTACACCCGTGGTAAACCCTCACGAGACTACAACTCATCCACTAGGGACACCTAGGGGTTTAAAGGCTTAGTGCATACGCTAAAATGCATTCGAGAGACTGTGACAGTGGTATAGTTAGGATTTCTTAATTTCGTTTCACTTGAGGACAAGTAAAATTCGTGGTTTGGGGGTATTTGATGAGTGCCAAATATTGCATATTTATACACCTTTATTGGCATTTAACTCATCTTTGTATGCGAGTAAATCGGATATTATCGCATTCCGTATTTCCATGTTTTCAAGAATAAATATTTGTACTAATTAATTTTGTGTTTTTAGGTATTAAATAAAGTTCGGAGAAAGTGAGGAGCCAAAAGAGCAGAGGATTGGAGTCAAACATCTATGGAGCAGAAGCCAAAGCGCTCGCGCGTCGATTCTAACCCAACAAGGAGTGAACCCATTTACAAGCATATGGGCTTGAGCTACCCGAGATCTTGATCCGAGGCCGTCCATTCCGAGCCGTTAGATCTTCATCCTACGGTCGCATCACACACGCGTCGGATTACACGCATCCGACTGGTCCGCTTCGCCTTCCTCATCAAACCTCGATGTTTCCTCTCCACAGCAAAACCACCTATCCCTATACCCATCGACCTAACCTCATTTCTTCCTCCTTCTTCTCTTTCTTCCCCCATACCTCTGCAGAGCTCCACCCTCTCCTCCTTCACTGCACTCAGCAGCCATCACCACCACCTCCATACCCCGACAGGGCGCAGCCCTACACCACCTTCACCTCTCCTCTAGGTCGAGCTATCTCTCTTTTAGCTTCCATAACCCAGAAGCTAAATCGAGAGATAACTAGAACTAGGGTTTGTAAAACAATCATTCAATAGAGTTCTTGAGACGAATTGACAGAGGAGACGGATGATTGAGCGACGTGGGTGAGAGGTTTCTCTTACTTTTCTATTTTTTAAGTAAAATAGGGTTTTGCTTTGCATGTATAAATAGGATTGGAATTGTGTGTTAAAACTTATGCACAGGCTAGCTGGAGCAGCAATTTAGAGTTAATTTGTTATTTGTTGTTATACTTTATGTTCTAATTTAGTTTCTTTAGGTTTCATTGAAACCCTAATTCTTGTTATGATTTCAACTTTGCTTGAATGTTCTTGAGTGCTTAATTGTATCGGATATCTCCAATTCTAGTACCCAATGTTTTTCTCTCACAATGCATGCCAAGTATACATTGTAGTTAGGTTAAAACCGCATTGGTGATACTTCACTCAGCCTTAGAAATAAATTGCTAATTCTTTTGACTAGTTGTGCTTAATTAGACAACTCTTTTGCTCTAGGTTAGTACCTTTTTGATAATTGAGTTATCATTAGGTGAAACTCCTTAGATAGGTGATAATCTTGACACATTATCCTTTGTCGCACGGGAACAAGAAAAGCTCAACTTAGTTGAACACACGTAATAGGAATTAGAGGTGATGTGATAACCTAGTACCCTTTCATTCCCCACTTTGCTTTTATTTCATTTTCAATCCACTTGTCATAACATTCACTTAGTAGTTTCGGCAACAAACCCCCGTTGTTACAATATCACCAAACTCGAGTTAAGCCAAGCCTTTGATCAACTTATAGCACCACAAGTCTCCGTGGTTCGGCCGTATTTGCCTTGTGCTACATTGAAGACACCGTGCACTTGCGGTATAACATGTAGGCATAAAAAGACCACTTCTCAAGCCTACCAGACTCAACCAAACAAACAATCAAATCATATGACAATATAAACCATGAATCATAAAACAATAACTTATTGAGACAAAACTAATTCATAGATTCAAATAACATGTTGAGAAATCAACTTTATCCCATAACCAATAGTAGTTGTTTAGCTACTCATAGCTTTTGAGTTCATCATAATCAATAATAAAAATGAAGAAGATGAAACATAAAAATGAAAGCAAACCCTAGTCGCCGCTCTCCAAAGCTCCAAGTAGAAAATACAGGCCACCCGGTGACCATTTGGCATGTCATCTCGAGAAAAATGACAGATCAATACTTCATTCCTTCGCAACCTTGGCAGGTTTCAAATGTAACTCGCGTGTGAATTGATCTTTTTGCCTTTTCCAAATGGACAATTTATCCATCTTTTTCTCATAATGACTCCATTGCACCTAATAGACTCAAAAGCAATCATAAGATATATATTTTACAAAGAAAACTCGCAGAAAAAGAAAGCATAAACAATAAATAAATATTAATGTTTACAAACACCTATCAATACACTAGCATTGTAATTGCTTAATTAGGTGTGTGCTCGAACTAGACAAAGTACCTGGATTTTTTTTGCAATTGTTGTTTTTTCCTGTTAACAAATTTCTAGTGTCTTGTTATATTTCTTCTCCACATTAATTATATTGATTGTTGTATTACAATTGAATACCAAACAAGTTATACATTATTTATCTTGTGATTGTAGAATTTTGATTAAAGAATATACAAGGATTTTCTTTATCGATTCGTATTTTGAATGTCGATCATATAAAGAATTGTCTTATGCGTTCAAAACGAAAAACGCTGATGGCATATATTTGGTAGCCTTTCCTTTTCAATATCTATGGGGACGGGCTTAGGAAAGGGGCTAACGAGGCTCTGCCCGTCTCAATCTGGCCCTTCCGTTTTGTACATATACTAGGCTTATTCTGTTTTTTGCCACGGTAGGTGAATTGCAGCTTCACGAAAGTTTGTATTAGTCAAAGTACAGGCAATTCGGTAGGTGAATTGCAGATGCCTACTAATTATGCAATTCGTTCCGAAACATTTTCCGCCTTGCCATTCGCTGTTGTTCCTATCCTACCGGAGGAAAAATCTAGGTATATATATAATTATCAAACAAAGACATGACCTTAATGGAATCCTTGATGGAATCCTCAATATTTCTTCGATCACCTTGAAGAGGGTTTTGTTGTATCAAGTAATTTGCATTCGGCATACCTTAATATAATATATATGCAACTGAATGGTCACGTCTATAGCCCAAAGGCGCGCAAAGGAAAGGCTAACTTCACATACGGTTATTTTAGCTTACGTCTTTCAACCAAAAGACGCATGTATTCCGAATAAAACTGATGTGCTGACGTGGCATTCTATATTTACAGCAAACTTGAAAATGAATCTGCATTCTTACACGTCAGCATTACCATTCCCCTTTATATAAAGAAGTATTGATCATGCCTGTTCCTAGATCTTCTTAAAAGTTGTTATTACCTACCCGTTTTCCTCTTTGCAGCCCTTCCATAAAGTACGAATGATTAAAGTTTGATAGTTAGGTACTTTAGATTGTCCCATTTAATTTTAAATAGATTTGATAGTTAGCTTAAAGAGTTTTGATCGATTTGCAAGGAAGAGTAACTTTGATTTACTGCTCGAGCAATGTTTATATATTGGGCTTTCTTTTGTTCCATAAAAATATACACAATATCCACCATTAATTTCAAGTGATGGATGAATTATTTGAAGAGTTAGTAGGTATTTGATGCAAGAGGATGAAACAAATATTCAAGAGAATACTAATCATGAGGCTCACAATTCTATTACCGGTGGTATTGATGATGATAATTTGATGGCAGTGGCGATGATGGACAGTTTCAACAATAATGTTGATGATGAGCTAGATGGAGATTGCTATAATCCTCATTTGGATCAACAATGTAATGTTGATGATTACGATTATCATTTGGGCGCATTATTATACGATGAATGCTTAACTGATCTTCCATTATTGGACCCCATCACCGGTAATTTTCAAGAAGATTGTGTCACCGGTATTCCATCCGGTAATAGAATCCAGTGTGACCGTCTAGTGCCGGATATCACTGATACTTCTCTAGAAAATTGTGATATCGATCAGTACTTCAATCTGATGGAGACGTCAACAATGCAGCAGAAAGCTGATGTAGATGTTTGTTGTGATCCTCATCAACCCCAATTATCATCACCAACTATACCTGATCATCAACCACAACAACAAGTAGATATTGAAGAGGAAGAGGATATGTTATTAGCAAATGAGGCCGCCGCCGATGACGAGGATATTGGTGATGATGTTGATAGATCCAGTAAAAATATGAAGTCAGAACGTAATAGACGCAAGAGATTGAACCAACAGTATTTGACATTGAGATCCATTGTCCCAAACATTACCAAGGTACGTAATTATCTTTCTCTTGATCTTCCTACTGCTAATTAATTATAGTATTTTCCTCATGCATGCAGTTTGTATATTATATTGTCATGCATTAACATATCTCTTTCTATGTATGTGGGGGATAAATGAAGATGGATAAAAGAACTGTTCTTGTTGATGCTCTGGATTATCTACAAGATATACTTCACCAGACACAAATTGAAATTGAAAATCAGAACAAAGTAATCTCATCACTTAATAATCCTTCCTTAGCAAATGAGGAAACAATCAATCTTCCTCTTCATCATCACAATGAGGATGTAGTAACAGCAGCAGAGAAGAACGTCGTAGATGTTAGTGGCAGTGATGGCCAAGTCCAACCATTATTCCACACCTTTCTAGTTGAACCAGTAGTACCACCAGGTCCGCCACCATTCGTAAGTCGTGCAATCTTTCCCGCAATAATGCAGGTACGTTCATGGGTTTATTAATATTTCTTTCATTTTTTTAAGAAAAGGCAAACAAGTCAATCTTTTTCAAACACAAACAATATAACTATCTCCAGTAAACTGGTACCTCGTTAACAGTGTTGATATGTTTTATCGTGTTGAATCAGATGGAAACTGAGAAGTTAGACGATGAGAGATATGTGTTGACAATTGTGTTCAACAAAGCATTGGGAACAATGGGTCTAGTACAAAGATCCGTAGAAATGTTAAAAGGCTTTGAATCCATAAATGTTGCCCTTACTACTTACGATGAACATCACATGCAATCTTCCAACTTTCTACGCGTAAGTTTTTTTTCTTTGATGGAAACAGGCTTCAAAAAACTCCTAAATTTTATTTATTAGAATACCTCATTTAAATTGAGGTTTGAAGGATTACATTGATCAATTACATCAATAAACATGACAATACAAATGTTACAAGATTTACAATCGAAACTTAAAGAAACGAGATATGAAAACTTCTGCAGCCCTTTGAAGGATTGGAAATCCTTATAATGGTTTTAAACCATTTTGTTTCTTGATCATCAAAGATATGGATGCTTCCATAAAAGGAAAGTAATATGCCCAAATTAATTTTTTAAAAACGATCTCCTTATACGACAAAGTAGATCGTTTCATCGCACTAATGCAAATCCAAATCCACCAAAAGAACCTAATTAGAGAATATGAAAACAAGTCCTGATAGTTTTGTGAAACCATCAGACTGATCAGAAAACCATAAAAATTGTTTAGAAACAATTTTTTTTTATTGGAAAATAAATATATACAAAGAAACAGACTCGATCCGATAGGTAGATCGGAAAAATCAAACCAAAACGGGAAGGATCAAGATTTAAGTTTTTGAAGAAAGTAGTTTTTTTTTCTTCTTTGGTTCGGGAAAATAGGGAGAGAGGTTCTACGTAAGTTATTCATTGTTTATTCAACTTTCAAGAGAAAGCATTGTACTTATTGTTCTTCTTTCACAAGAGGGGTTACTCCTACTCCATTTGATATATAGATATTAGATATTACTATAATAGGCAACGAGGACAATTGGGTATTTTACTCCCCACCAAGTTCATGGGATACCATTGCCCCACCAAATATATGGTGTTAAAGGAGAAAAAAAAATCAAAAAAAAAAAATATGGAAAAAGAAAAACTTTAATAAAAGATATACAGTGGTGGAACCCGGAGTCGGATGGAATAAGCTTAACAATTTTTTACACACATTTTTAAACACATAAAGCATTACAATCTGATCAAGAACAATGATTCTCCTTTTCACAAAATCTAATAAAAATGAGAAAAAAAAAAATAGGTATCAAGTCATACTAATTTTTTTTTTGTATGCTTATAAGAAGACTAGCATTTTATGAGCCTACGCATTGTAAACCTAAAATTTGCACGCATTTTATAAGCCCACTTAGAGTATGACATAATAAAAAAAACAGAATATCTGGACTTTTGGGGTGTGCTGAACCCAAGGGAGCCAGAACCTGGTTCCGTTTTGGGAGTCATGCATGATTATACATTATCCCAGGGAACCTCCTCCACAAGTTACACCATTACATAAATAGGTAGGAACCTGAGTAGTATCTAAAGCGATGTGTTATGGATGGTTTACAATCCTTTAATTAATGTGCACCCTCAAGAAAGCATTCCTTTGTACATGCGAGACAACATTTCCTTAAGGAAGTGAAAAAATTCTCCAGCCATAAACCAAGTAAATTTATTGGCAGAGAAACATTTTAAACTGCTGATTTGAAACTAAATCTAGTCCCCTTTCTCACACTCCCGCTCACTCGGGATAACCCGCGGGATACCAATCATTTCCACTTAACTAATAACCTTAGATTTTGATGATTAAGTATCTATAAAGGAACTTCAAAACCATAAAAAAGATTAGAGGCCGTCGGAATAATTACCACACATGTCATCCAACATTAATCTATGAAGTTTCCGTCAAGTAATACTTTTTTTGTTAAGATTAAGTCCTATGGGGCTAGATTTGACTGCTAGATTAGTCAAAAAGTGTTGCAGTTAAAAAAAAAAAAGTGTTGTGTATTTGTTAACATTAATTCTCTCACCTATCGCAGATTGAAGTAGTAGCAAGATTGTTGTTGAATGTTTAGCAATCAAAATCACCTTTTCGGAATGGTTCATCGCATCTAGATTTATTTTTTGATCAGCTGGCTGAGATTGGTTGCGTTGAATGGAGTTTTCCCTAAATGATTTGACTTCCTAAATCTACTTTTATCTAGTATACTTGATTAGAACTACCATAGGACTTAGGAGGTTTTCGAACTAACGTGACTGCTAATCTAGTGCTAAATTAGCACACCATAGGACTAAGCCTCAACAAAAAATCTTACATTGCTTAAATTGTAGGGGAGTTCTCCATAGTCACGTTCTTCATTAATAAATTGTTATACACGTATTTGGTGCAGAGTTAAGAAAATCAAGGGAACTCTATTACAGACTAATGAAGAAGACCTCCTGAATGGCGAAAGAAAGTGTGGAGCAGTGGGACTTCGCTTCTTCCCTTCGTTTCTTCCACCGATGATCTCTGATGCGATCCTCTATTTATAGAAACAAAGTTTTCAATTCACACCAAAAATAAAATAATATTGCTAGAAAATAATATTGTTTTTGTTAAGCTCTTCTGGACGAGAATTTTTAAAAATAAGAAAGAAAACTTAAGGAATATAATTTGTCCATAGATCAAATGACTGCACAATTAAACAATGGTTGCATTTCGTTTGACATGGTTTTATTTATGTAATCTACAAACAAGTGATACGTAGAGATCACGCGGCACTTGAAAATTGATGCATGGCTTATATGCATAAAAAAATTAATATGTCGTATATATGCGTGCCTCTGCTCAAAGAACGGATGCATGATAATTAAGCATCCATTGAAGGATATTTATGCCTAAACAATAACCAATTTTGTATATTCTCCTGAAAATAAAACTTCGATATCATTGTTTGTACGCAATCTTGCAGCATGAAGTAATTATTAAGTGTACCAAAATATGAAAATCTTTAGAAGATGGACTTGTGAAAGTGACATGGTAGTAATTCTCACTGATGGAAATCCATCTTGCTGTAATTTATGTAGTTAGAAAACGGCGCAAAAAATGGAAGGTGGAATGTTACTCGGGTAAACTGAAACTATTGATCCCATACGATCACTAATATTACCATGATGCTTATTTTTAAGGGTACTATCTGTGATCTATCTCCCTTTTATAAAGGCACGATGTTGACTAGAGATGAGCTTGTGAATCATAAGTTTTAGTATCTCTGCAAGAGTCTTTAATTAAGACAGCTTTACAAATGTCCCATCTATGACTGATAGGTCTTAGATCCTTAATTTTCTCGATACCTAAGCAGCGCGGAACCACGAATTTATGTTGGGTGGGCTTTTTTTTTTTCTTGAACTCTAAAGCAATTTATCTCATTGAGAATATTATTTGCGGTAATATACTTAAGTTTGAGATGGTATGCCCACCACGATCTCTTTTCCTTGGAGCATAAAGCTTTGAATAAAATTTTTTCACCTTAGAACTAATATTAGGGAGGAATAATTTAACGTATCGAAAATAATAATCTGATTATTTAACGGCCGAAGGCAAACCATTTCTAGTTTTAAAGGTTATTATAGGGATGCAAAAATATTTGGAGTTTATACATATACGCATAATAAGTCATGACATATTGTATTTTGTCTCATTAATACACTTTGCATTTTTAGATTATACATAGATATACATAAAATTGTAGTCACTTCATAAAAGAAAATGATTTTTGGACAAACACTTACTTTTTTCTTTTTTTAAAGGTGGACAAACGCTTGCTTGTTAAGGGACAAGACATCCCCATTTGACACACAATTTTATTTTATCAAAGCGACAACAGCAAGTGGGCCCATTCAATACCTAATTTTAAGAAACATCATGAATACTTGTTTTCCCTATAGCCTTTGAACGGTTGAGATGTTATTAAAAATTAATCCATGCGGGCCAAGGTTTCAAAATCTTGATTTCTTCCACGAGAATCATATCTTACACCTAGGCTAGAATTTTACAAATGTTAAAAATTACACTAACTAAACATCTTTTTAGAAATTTTAGGGTGGGCTTCACTGGGTAAGCCACCCCTAATACGAGTCCTCGCACCTAGGTATAAGAAAAACTAAAGCGTACTTTAGCCACCAATTTATAGCACCCCATATCTCAAAATCTGTTAGCATTTTCATGTCATGTTTTATAAACAAACAAGCTTCTAACCTTGCATATACCCACAAGTTATTAATTTTCATTGGGTTTATCCTAACATATTAACACTCGTGTACTTGAAGAGACGCGTCTATTGTGTCTTAGTTTAAAAGAGATGTAAGCACGATTTATAAAGGGGATAGTCTTACTAAGTGTTGATACCATTTCATCGATCCAACGGCGGGATCGATGAGATTCTTGTCTATATGAAACAGTATCAACACTTAGTAAAACTGGTATCCCTTTATAAATCATGATGTAAAGTACCCATCATATATTGTGAATCTAAAATTGAGATGCAGTTGGTGACACATTGGTGGCCTGTAAAGAACTAATGATATGGCCAATCAGATTACGAGACAAAAGACAAAAGACACCAAACATCAAGTACAGGGCTTATAGTATTATCTAAAGAGATCCTCCTTCTAGATCATTTTATGCATTTGAACATTTTTTTTCCACTTTTGTTTCTAAGCACTTTTGTTCTACGAATAATTCAACACATCAATAAGTTGATCAGCCAGTTACCAGTATATTTAAGAAAACAGTGATGGTTTTTTTTTTTTTTTTGTTCGAACAGTCATGACTTCCTATTTGCATGAATTTCTTTCAAATCGTCGGTCATTTACAATATTTTAACAGTAATTCTATTCATCACCTTCAAACCCACTGCTGAGGTGGCTTTGACTTTTATATTTTCTTAGTTTTTTATTTATTGAAATAAAAGCTAAGGTCGTTTCGTCTGGTTAGAAAAGAAACAACAAGAACTCACATCAACATTAGTACTTGAACAGATTAATGTATCATCAAAGTCCGTGGAAGATTTATTGAACCTATAGATGATTTCCTCATCTCACTCCCAGTAACATCATCATAATCTCCTATTCAATTGGTTAATAGTAATTTGATTCATGTGAAAGAGCAACTGAAAGGGCATATACACCTTATACGCTTGAGCTAATGATTCATGGAATCATGGTACTTCAAATGTCCATCAAATACTTATCTTAACTTCCATTAGGCATAAATCATATACACGCAACACAGACGACCAAATTAATTTAAGATACAAATTGTGGCAAATATTCTTTCAACCTTCTTTCCATTCAATAGAAATCTTATTTAGTTGCAACTTCGGTATTCGATTTTAGAATCAG
Organism: Papaver armeniacum; assembly: GCA_023531295.1. NCBI lineage: Eukaryota > Viridiplantae > Streptophyta > Magnoliopsida > Ranunculales > Papaveraceae > Papaver > Papaver armeniacum. The sequence continues at coordinate 24,862 of JAJJWW010009509.1, forward strand.
ACGAGTTTTCATTTGTTCTCAAACTTACAAGCTAAAATCTCGACCTTTGAATTTTTAGATGATAAATTGGTAAGCTAAAATCTGTTTAAGTATTAATGGTGGATTGATTATTTGCATGACAGATTGAAGATTTCTTTGGTAATTATCTTTCAACAAGAAAAACGAAGAACGAGAATAAAACCCTTAGTTTTTTTATTGGATAAGTATTAAATTAACTAGTTAGGCTTCAACAAATTAAGCTCCAACAATATACTACTACATTAATTGAGCAGGTTCTTTGTGCTAACCTACCGGCCCGAGCCTCATGGGTAACCTCAGCCAAGGGAGCGGGGCGGATAGGGGGCTGAGATTGTGTCACAAGGGAGGCTAACTAACACTATCTGCAATGTTAATTCATGCAATATTACGCCATTGGGGGCTTGAACCTGGGACCTCCTGAAACGCATGAAATTTTGGGGAACGGGGATAACCAGCTGAGCTAGGATGGGCCGTTCTTAAATAAAAGAAAAGCCAAGACACCTCAGCGGTGGGTTTAATAGTGGGATTGGTAGTGGGCTAAAAGAATTATTGCTTAA
>JAJJWW010009510.1:0-129074 GCA_023531295.1 Papaver armeniacum
ATGGATGGTTGAGGCTTGATTTTGCGAGCACATGTAATGTCTGTGAGACCACCTTAATTTTAGGGTTTCCGTCCATAATGCTTGGGTATGAGCGGTTTCTTGGCAAGCTAGGCCGATGGCCCGGCCATGCGGGTGAGGCCGTGGGTATTCCATGCACGCTTTGGAGGGTGATGGAATTGATGCCGGGGTCATCCGATCATGCTTTGTGGGTTGGATGAAGTTGCCCGATCGAGATCATATCCGGGCCCGATACGGTCTAAGTCCAGGTGCTCAAATCCGGGCTAGTATAACACGCGAGGAGGGGCTCCGATCGGGCTAGTATAGCACACCGAGAGGGCTCAATCGGGCTGGTATAACACACCGAGAGTCGGCGCATGCGGGTGTTTCGTTACATGGTTTTTCGTTATAGTGCTTGGAGGTTCGTGTTGCTGCAGCAAGAGTAACAGCTGCATTCGATGATGCCACCATTTGACAATGAGTGTCTGGAAATACAAGAGGCGATATGAAATTCACAGGGGAAGGGATTGTTGCCGCATGCTCCAACTTTGGAGGAATTTCATGTATTCCGCAGAATGGGATTGTTGCTACATGCTCCATTCTTGGTGAATTAAGTGAGGGAATATCGGCACTTATAAATGGCCTTATCTTTTTACGAGATATCGGTAGCGTTAATTTTCAGGTTTTTACAATTTTAACCTCGGAAATGAAAACCCACCATCAACATTAAGTCCCCTGCCTAGCACATAATGGTTACACTTATTGTGTGGTAGGCATGAGAGTGGTGGCATATACCACAAGCGTGAGGAGACAAAATAAAAGAAGTCTACCTGGAGGGATTACGTAGTGGGCAATCCTCCGCTCGTGCGTGACCACGGGCGCTTTGATGAAGCCGAAGCTTTCTCCCTTAGGTGTTTGAGTCGGGAATAGGATTAACTATCTTTCTCGCGGGATCACGGGCGATGTGGTGCTTGCCTGTGGCTGGTTGGATGCTCATATCCAAATGCTCTTGATTCTTGATTAGGGTTCGAAGCGACTTGAGTCGGTGTTGAATCCTCGCATGTCAGGCCCGCGCGTCGTTTTGGGAGTTTTTTCTCGGCCTTATATGCGGGTGTAGAGGTTTTGAACCATTTTTTGCGATTTTCAATAGGCCTTTCCCATAGAAACTCCGTTTCCTCATCATGTCGAACAACGGTGGATCATCTTCTTCCTACCATCGGGATCTTAAGTCAACCGTGCACGACCTGCGTCCCGAGCTTCATGATCAATCCCGCTCGTGCTCTCGAGGAGTCAAGAAGATCATACCGGTTTGTCTCTTTTTCCTTTTCGAACCATTGCTTGTTCGTCAAGTAATGATCAAGTCAAACAAACCCTTCGTTAACTTCTGGGAATGCCTTACGGAGCTTGCTGTCACGGTTATCGATGATGATTACTTGGCCAGTCCTCTTCCTTCAAATTCCGAGCTTACATTCCCTTGTGTGAACCTTGAAGGCGCTGAGACTTGGGTATCTCATCTTATGAATATCCAAATGCGGAGTCTTTCGTTCGATGTTCGCATGAAATGTTTATCCTCCCGGCCCTAGAGATGTCGGTGGATTCTTTGCAGTGCGGAAGGAGTTTGTGCCTTTGTACACAAAGTTATGGAGGAGATACGGCCATACTCCGCGGCTTGAGAAACGTGGTCCATTGCTGTTCCTCTTGCTTTGCAGTCACCATGAGTCCGCTTGCCTTTTTCCCATGATTCTTTGAGATGGAGAGTATTTTTATCCACGACGTTCTTGGAATCAAGCCTCGGAAAGTGGGAGAATATGGTATCTGCAGTGAATCCATGGAGTTCAGCACTGGTGGTTGCCGTGATTGGCGTTCTCGATCCTCATCAAGGTTGATCGAGCTGCAGTATCCCTTGTAAATGTTGTTCTGTTTTGCCGAAGGCTATTTTGGAAGAGGAGAAGGCTCGGGGCTGGCGAATCGGAGAGAGGTAGGAAGCGGGCTAGTGCGGGACTTGAAGAAGAGAACGAGAAAGATATCACGCTAGGCTGGAGATGATGCTCTCAAGGAACTATAATCTTCTAGGCGGCCTCTTCTAAACTTCGTTCCTTTATTGTTAATGACGTTCATGTCAAAAGTTTTTCGCGTCTTTGCGGAATAAAATTTGCATTGGTTTTGATTGGTGAGACCGAGGTTTTTCATTGACACATCTACTGAATGTAGTTGATGATTCAAACATGCAATGTGAAATAAATCACTGTATTGTTGACCTGATGAAGCCGGTGAGTCGAGGCATGATATGCCTTGAAGCCACTGTCCGTTGATAGCTGCTTCCGGCTAAGCCTCCGATGCTACCTTAATGATCTTGTAGTAGCCGGTGTTGTAAGCCTTGGTGACTAGCGTAGGGACCTTCCCATTTTGGTGAGAATTTTGGTGCGGACATGTCTTGTTGAGATGTGTTTGGCCGTTTTCAAAACCAAATCTCCCGAGCTTTAGCCAGCGTGGTTTTCGTGATGCTGTTGTATGCCACTGGAAATTCGGTTACTTGTACACCTTAAGCAGCGTTCTGCACGCTATTCCTTCTATGATCCAGGAGTGTCTAACTACTTGCTATTCCAGAGTCGAGACTTGACCTCGTTCCAATGGATCCCGGTGCTTTGCTGCAATCTGGGCGATGGGATTACGATCTCTCGTGGAGGCGGCTGCATCATCTCAAGTTGAACAAGTGAAAGTGCGGCGAAGCCCCGATGGGAAGCTTACGGGTGACGTGCAGTGCGCCCATGAAGTTGCCATTGTGGCCAGTCGATCATGCCATTCCCTAGGATTGTCGTGTACGCGTTCGGCTGATGATCCCGAGGATCAATGTGCTTGTTGGTACTTCTCGGCTTTCCCGGATTCCCTTGCAGGATAGTGAGAGCGGTGGAGAAGACTGTGTTAGTGCCGCTTACTCCTCAAGTAATTCCCGTACACGACTTGTTGGCGAAGGGAGTGCCATTATCGGTGATGATTAATGCTTGGGCACGCCAAAGCGACAAATGATGTATTCTTTAATGAAAGCCGCAATTGTTTGCTCCTGTGGTTCCTCGTAGGGGAATGGCCTCTACCCATTTGGTGAAGTATTCCGTCAGCGGTTATGATGTGCCTCGTGCTTTGCTTGGTGATGGTGGATTGATTTTCCCGATAGATGTCCGGTCCCAGTCGTGTAGCGGCCATGGGCTGCCTTATGAGAGTGCGCAGGAGGGATAGAAGGCGCATGAGCGAGGTTCCCATGGATTTGGCATTTGTGACGGCTTTGAACAAGCAACGGCTCAAATCGTCCTCAGCGTGGTCGGCCGATAGTATTTCTCGTGTATTTGGAGAAGCAGTTTCCTCTTCCCTTGATGTTATCCTTCGTGTGTGCGCCTGGCCTTGGCGGGATTTCTTCTCCGGCCGGAGGCATCGTAGCGAGATAACCCCGCAGCTCTTGCGATACGGGATCCCTTCGCGGAATGATGGCTCAGCTTGGCTCTTTAGCTTCGTCTTAATAGCGTCCTTTTGACCGGCGGGAAGTATCCCGTCACGGAGATAGCTAATGTAGGGTTCTCTCCAGGTCCCCGGTCTGCAGTTCACATTAAAAATCTCCGGTTGGTGTGGTGGTGCACGGCAATGTTGAGCGGGACTTCTGAAGTAGTGCGGAGTCGAGGCCTCCATCTCTTTCCTTGGGAGAGTGAGCTGTTGAAGCTCTCGAATGATCGGGATTCGCCGATGACGTCGGTCTTGGTGTCTTTGTATTGCGGTAGCCACGTCGGTTCCATGGTTCTCCTCTTCATTGTCGAGGGGTTTCTTCCGCGCCTTCGAGCTTCGAGTTTGGAAGCCAATGTTGCTAGGCAATCGTTTGCATGTTTGTTGTTGCTTTGCGACCAGCATGGGTTATGGTTGCATCGGCAAAGCGGTTTCAGTAACCTTTGCCGCTTGATTCGGTTGCGGGGCTGAGTGTTACTTCTTCGAGTACTTATACTCCGTTCGTTTTGGTTCACCCGGTAACTTGGAGTCACCTCTTATCTCCAGGACGTGTGACTCACTGCTTGTTCCAGCTAACTGAAAGCCCTATGAGGAAAGCAGCTGATACTGCTGCGAGTTGTTGGTGCGATTCGAAGCTCTAACTTGAAGGAATGTGAAAATACTTCTCCGGTTGGAGAGGCCCAACACCCACGCTTTGCTCCTCCCGGTGTCATCTGCTAGGGGGTAAGCGGAGCCGTCTAAAAACTCCCAGAGCCACGCTTCTTCTTCGGAGAGATAGAGACGTCCGGAGAGTGTGCTCCGGGGAGTTCTTCTTGTAGTCCCGTAGTGCCTTCTCTAGGAAATGCTTGCCCGATGGTCACGCCTGCTTGCTTGGCCCCTTGATAGCTCTAGGCGATGCGCATGTTATGTCTAGTTACGGCATTTGGAGAAGCCATTTGCTGTCCTCCCGAGTCGAGGGACCAGGCTTCGAAAGTAAAAACTTTGCTGGGATCGGATTTAGACGCGAGTATCACCTTTATTAGATAGCGAGGTAATGCCTAAGCCCGAATGGAATGGATTAAGGCTAAACACGCTTTTTTCGCGCTGCAGGGTATACTGAGTTCGGCCGACTCTTCTGCCAATATTCGGGCAGAAATAGTATATGGGGCGTTCGATTCCCTCATCGTCTTCTGAAGCTTGAGTAAAGCCCCTACGGCGGTGTCCGCGAAGAGGCGGTGTAGAGGACCGGTGGCTTCACCCATGCGACGGAGACTTCATGACGGTCGGAGATGATTAGTGATCCGTTGAATTTTCGAAAAGCTTCTGTTGGGTTGCGATCCAGACAAAAGGCCCGGCTCCTTTCTTGCAGCCAAGGTGGTGAATGAGGGCGATAAGTTGGAGCTAGACCCCGGGCATAAAGCGTCGAGATGTAGTTCACCTTGCCCATTGGAAACTACGGAGTTCTCTCGCGAGTTCGGGGAGGCGGCATTGTGAGAGACAACTTTGGCGAGTTTTGGACGGGTCTACCTTTATTCCTTACTGCGGTCACTTGGAAGTCCCAGAGAAATTTACTGAAGAGACAGACAGCACATTTCAAAGGATTCATCTTCAACCTGTATTCTCGACACCTCTCGAACACTTGCCTCAGAGACATTTGTGTGGTGCCTGTCGAGCTTTTGACTTGACCCGCGATATCAATCCGCGCAGTCTTCGTACTTGTTTATGCATCATGTCGATGGAAGATTGCCGTCATAGCCGCGTTGATCGATTGCGCCCAGGGCATTCTTTTAAGCCGAATGGCATAACGGTATAATAAAAATTGCCAAGAGAGGGTTCGGAAAGCACGTCTTGCTCGCGTCGTGCTCCTTACATCCTTATCACGATTGTATCTCTGCTATAACCGTCCATGAAGGAGAACATGCAGGTGTCCGCTGGCGGCGTCCTTAACTATGTCGATGTTGGGCAGAGGAAAGTCGGATCCTTGAGGGCGAGCACTTGTTCAAGTCTCTGAAATGTCGCGGCGCTGGGATTTTTTCCGTTTTTTCTTCTTAACTGCGGGACCGCGTTGGCTAACCGAGGGTTGGATGATGAATAGTCTGATGAAGCCCGGCTGACGCACTTGCCGACTTACGAGATTTCGTTCTTGATTTGATCCTCTACTTCATTGTCTAAATTTCCTCGGAGAGATTGCTTGATTGGCTTGGATCCCGAGGTATGACATGCTGGTAATGGGTGACCAATTTTTCATCCGGACCGGGCATTTCACTCGTATGTCGAGGCAAACACATCTTGGTACTCCCTTGAGTAGTTGAACAAGACTCGAATGCGTTGGAGTACTTGCATGGATGAAGTCGAGAGGCGGTGAGGAGGCATGCGGCACGGGAGATTCTTCCATGTCCCGATGTTAGCGAGTCTCGAGCTCGTCGGTTGTGGAATTGGTTGGCGTCTTGTAGTTGTTGCGGGCGTCTAAACGTGTTCCTCAATCTTGCGTTTCATCATTCTTGCGGCACTCGGGTGGGGCGGAGAGAGATCCGGTTCCATTCTCTCCTGCTAATTGGTGCTAACGACGCCTGGTGCCTGTTGTTCTCCCCGCCGATCACGTTTCACTTCTCAGAAAGTGCGTCTCCACCTCCTGGTGTGAGCATGAGTTGGAGTCTCACTCGGGATAGAGATGGACGCCACCGTTGCTGAGCACGTGTGCTGCTGGTGCTTGGCCTCCCGGTGGTGTAAGTTGGTATCCTTCCTTGATTGAGGCCCACGTGGGTAGTGGGGTGCACGGGACTTTGTACGATCACTCCCTTGTGTGGTGGTACCTTTTGGCTCGAAAACAGCTCTACTCACTTCATATTGGTGCATACGGAGACAATGATGCGGGAATGCGGATGACTTTCTCATTTAGCATGGTCTTAGAGGGCTCTTGGTGATACGTGAGGAGACCGACCTTGTTGTCATGAAGCCATGGTCTCCTAGTATCATATGGTAGTCGGGCTCCCTTTCATGACTTCAAACCTTGCTTTTAGTGGACGAGGTCCCTCTGATAAATTCGAGATTGACCATACCTGCGTATGTCTTTGATGCAGTTTTCTTGAGAAGTCACGTCATCAGTGGTAGGCTGCCAGTATGATATTGCATGGGTTAACCTTGGCATGTCGCTGAGAGTCTTGAGAGTGATTACGTTCTCGAAGATGCTCACAGCTGTCGGCGAGGAGCTCTCTAGACTACGACGCCTATGATGTGCCAGCGGTAACATGTAGGGCCGGTTGTGGCCTTCTCTGCGCATCATGTCGTCCTCTCTGTAAATGTAACATTGTTCTGCAGATGCTTAAGCCTTGATCAGAATTTACCTGGGCAGAGAGAGGCGGTGTAAATCCAAAGCTATGCTTGTTAATTGCAGCGACGTCTGCTGCGGGTGAGTTCACGGAGAGGTGCGAGGTTCGCACAAGCTTTCTCCACTAGAATGCTTCACGGTCCGTTGGTCCGCGGTTCCGCCAGTAGAGCTGTTGACACGAGGGGAATCGATCCCACGGTGTAAAGGTCTGCGGTACACTCATTTCGGCGTCATCTTGATGAGGAGATCAAGTATGTCGTTTACAGGCTTCTTTGATTGGCTCCATGTTCCTCGTGTGAATCTCACTGTACCGAGCTAACGCTTCGATTATCGTTGGGATTCTTCTGTGCATGCGGCCAGAATACACCCGTTGGGAAGGGGTATCTTCGTTGGAGGAACCTACGACCAGGGATTGAATTTGTTGGGGAATTCTAAGACCGACCGTCTCGGAACTTAGTCAAGCGAGGATTGGGTATTGAAGAAATTGATTTCACAACCGTAGAGATTAATCTGCCTTGTGGTCGCCAATTATTTATGGGTGAAAACTATTCTATGAGAATTTGGTAATTTAGGGTGTGGATGAGGAATGAATCTAAACCTTAAACAAACAATATGCCTTTGCGGTGAGTGCTTATGGGTCGAGAGTCGATCAATGTTGCAAGTCAGCTCAAACCAAGAATGGTCGTTCCAGAGACTTGTTTGGGTGTCTCTAAAGTGAAGGAGATGAGTTTGATCTTGGGAGAGACGCGAAGAAGGCGCCGAGATTGTGAAGGTGTTGGCTTGCTTCTGACTTTCAGCAGAGCGAAGGTGCGGCGGGCTTGCGATTGATGCAGGCCAGCTGCAGGTGTTGGAATCACGTTTGTATTAACACTTGGTTTCTAAGTCCATACACGTCTAGACTTGTGTTGTTTGTTTTTAAAATAGGGCGGAGAACCTATTTATACAAGTCATTAGAGCCTTATTCACGTCTCCTGCATGGGAAGTGGAGGAGGTGGAGTGATGGAGTGGTGGAGTTGTGCGTCGGTGCCACTCTGGCGAGTCTTGCTGCCACTTCTCCTGTTCATCTGCATACCGATCCATGACTTCACTTGCACGTTCTTGTGATGAGCGCGTTGCTGCTGTAAGCCGCGAGAGCAATACCCCGATATGTATCCCCCAGGTTTGTGACATTGATTGATGTACGGAATGTTGATGGATCGTGGATCCGACGAAGATAGCCTGCAATGCTTTGTGGATTGGATAGCGTTGTTATTCGAGGAAGTCGATACTTGTGTAGTATCGTGTGTATTCTATGCAAGTGCGCGTCGCGGGTGTGGCAAAGTGATTGGGTAATGACGCCTCACTAACCAAATAACTCGACCGAGTTTGTATAGCCAAGGTTTGGTGAAGTTGGACGGATGAGATGATGCTTTGAGACGCATCATGCGGCTAGATTAATGAATATTAGGGTTTTTTGAAGAGGTGCGCAAGCGTTACTCTTCGGCTTGGTCGGCTCCCGAGCATGGAAAGGGATTTGGAGAGGGCCGGCCCGGGCAGGACGTGTAGGCCGAGCATGCCGGTGTGCACGTCCATACCTCCACTTTGTCACCTGCAGGCGCGATCTAGGCTACTCAATTTCAGTGCAACAGGTAAAGTTGAGTGGTTGAGATCGGTTCGCGCTTTGAGAAATCGATGTTGCGCATAGGGAGTTGGGAAGCTTAGCGTGACATCCACACTAGTTTGGGCTCGCGCGTTTCGAGGCTGACCCATCTTGGTCGGTCTTGGTCGATCCTACCGAGCGTGTAGGTGGTAGAGGTTTGGTGTTCACACCTATGCACGAGCTTATCCCGTGAAAGCGTGATCTGAAAGCCACTCAGGTCGTCTAGGTGGGGGATTGAGTGGTCGAGATCGGACCTGCAATTTGGGAAGTGTAACCATGCAAGTTTGGGTGGGCTGGTTTGGGATAGCCGGGCATGGTATGCCTTGGCCGAACACATGAGGAGGTAGATGGGCCACGGTGGTCATGGTGGTATGGCCTGGGGCCTGCTTAATCTAATCTGTGACCCTCGGAGTGCGTCGTGGGAGAAGATGGACGCGCGTGATGGCTTGAGAGAACCACTAATTTTGGCTTTTTCAAAGTGGAGTGCGTCACTCCTTGTTTGGGCGTACAGAATTTGTTACAACCATGCGTGGTTGGTCTTGGCCAGGTTGGTCAAGTGTGATGTGCGGCGAGCCCGCACGGTAATCGTGTTGACATGCTCTGGGCCCTTTGAGTCTACATCTACACCCTCCATCTATACACTGCGAAGATGGATGGTTGAGGCCCCATTTTGCGACACATGCTAATATGCGCAGGCCCTAATTTTAGGGTTTTAGTCCATGTTAGCCATGGTATGAGCGGTTTCTTCGGCCGTCTAGGCCAATGACCGGAAACCATCGCCGGGGGTTCGGCCGGTGGGTATTCCATACACCATGCAGGGTGATGGAGATTGATGCGGGGGTCATCCGATCATGCTTATGGAGTTGGATGACTGCCGCTGATCGAGATCATGCTCGGGCTGATACTGAGTCAGGTCCAGGATGCTCAACTCAGGGATAGTATAACGCCATGAGAGGGGCTCGATCGGGCTAGTGTAACACACGAGAGGGCTCAATCGGGCTAGTATAACAACACACGAAAGTGGCCTGTTCGTGGTATATTCGTTCGTGGTTCTGTTCATAGTGCTTGGAGGTTCGTGTTACTGCAGCCAGAGTAACACTCGATCGTCATGCCACCTTGATAATGAGTCTTTGGAAATACAAAGCGCGATATGAAATTCACGAGGAAGGGATTGTTGCCATGCTCCAGCACGGAGAGAGATTTCATGTATTCACGAGAATGGGATTGTTGCTGCATGCTCCATTCTTGGTGAATTAAGTGAGGGGTTATCAAACACTTATAAAATGGCCTTATCTTTTTACTAAGATGTCAGTAGCCGTAATTTTTTTAGGTTTCTACGATTTTAACCTCAAATGAAAACCCACCATCAGCTGATTCTCTACATCCTAAGTGCGGAGGTGTTACTCGATGGATCATACTTATCCAAGCACTAATGATTCATATTAAAATGTGTAGACATGAAAACATGTTAACTTTGAAAGTCTTCCTAAAGATTGCACTGACGGATGGGGACAAGCCAAAGTCATACACAAGATGTTCTAATCACACTCCACAAATGAGGTACTACACAACTTCGAGGACATGGGTTTTACAAAACGTTACCAATGGGTGAGGAATGGGACAATATTCCTTAACAAAAGATGTTCGTCTATGTCTCTTCTACAACATAGCAAAAGGGCGCATCAACCTGAGACCATACGAGATAGAGAAGATATGACCTTTACTTGGAGTCCTATGAAATGCGAAGAGAACGTGCAATGCGGGATTACAAATTACAAATGTGAGCGTTTGGTTGGGTGACACGCACAATTTAAGAATTAAGGGATTCTTTTCTCATATGATAACTCTCTTGGCTTCAAAAGTTGGGGTCAAGCGCCAGAATCCCGGCTTGTCGTGTGAGGTTCCCTACTGGCTTCCCGGGCATACAACATGCAAACGACAATTCTTAGGCGGGATTCATAACCTCCACATGATCGATCGGTGTCCACCCGGGTCTTTCCACTAAGTCCTTCAATCAAAGGTACCTCCAACTTCGACCACCTATAGTCTTTACATAAATTTTCTACCCGGGTCCTCCATCGAGGTCTTCCCGGAGAAGAAGGAAAGCAGAAGGGAGAGATGTGGCAAATCTCTGCAGGGAGCGGCGGTCCAGCGATCACGGCGATGCAATTTCACCGTCCAAGACTGCGTGGATCCAAGGGCTCTCGAGCTAATCATTCATCATCAAAGGAATTCTACCACCGGGACACTGCAACCATGGTGATTACATCACCCCCTCTTGGAGAGCGACCTCGGTTATGGTCTCGTGACCGGGGTTTCGAAGTGATGTTTCTACAGGCGCGAAACAAGATGACGCTGCAAGCACCATGCTCATGTATCAATTAAGGGTACTTGATCGTCCAAATGAAACAATGACGACTAAAATCCTTCACGCAACCGTTCAAGACACAAGCGAATGTTTTAAAGACACAGCAGGTGTGTTTACAACAGCTTCGTCGGAGATGATTTTACACTATCCCGCACAAAGCAGCGAGCTGGGAGAGGTTGAGTGAAGAATATAGGGATGGGCATCACCATCTCCGCCATTCCGTGGTCAATCCAGTCATCATCACCATTCCGTAGCTAAGTTTGCAGCGCCAGCATTAGCATTCCGTAGCCGAACCTGCAGTGCCAGCATTAGCGCTCCGTGACCAAAGTGGTAGTGCCAATGCCAGCACCCTATGGCCAAGCCAGAGTTACGCAAATCCCACAGATTCTTCATGTCGCCTGCCAAAGGTTAGTCAAATTTTCCTGGCAATCTCTTCATGACTTGTCACTTTTATTTTATCCTTGTCTGTCACCATCTTATGCTTACCCCGCAACAATGCCACTGTTACGAGCTAAGCAGGGGACTTAATATTGATGGTGGTTTTTAGCTCAGGGCTAAATTTGTAAAAGTCTATCTACCTGACCCGGCATCAGATGTAGTAGACATTAATATGTCTATATTCCGCAGGGAATTTGGAGAATATATCAAAATATGACGAGTACCTATGTCTCATTTCATATTATATCGAAACTCAAGCTCCTGGATGAATTGTTCACTAGTATAGAGCCAAATGAGTGTATAAGATCCTAACTGCATTACTCACAAATGCCGGAGCCTGCTGAGTACTTTTCTTGTGCTTATGTTCCCTGGCAGAACCTTTAATGTTGGTATGGCATGATGGATTTGTGTTCACTCGCAGCAGAGTAGCACGGACCTCCAAGTACCAAGGTTAAGGACCTTGCACAAAATACTCAGTCAGAAAGCAAAGAATAAACAGAGCCGCGGAGTAGGAGCAATAATGAGGGAAGCGTGGCCATGCCATAGGCTAACCGGCGCCACTTGGCCAAGCCCCATGCTACCTAACCAGCCCTTACTCCTTTGTCGACCAATCAGGTCGCTTTAAACCTGCCACACTCCCATAAGTTGTGGTTGGGCCCATACTTGCTGGCCCCATTTCCCATCGACTAATCAGGTCGCTCTAAAGCCGCCACACTCATACCAAAAGTGTAGCCACGCCCATGCTTGGACGGCCCCTCTCCTTCTTACCGACCAATCAAGTCACTTTAAAATGCCCCATGAGCACTAGAGGTGTATCCGCGCCTTATGTTCGGCCGGCCCCTTTTCTCGACCAATCAAGTCGCTCTAAACTCGCCACCATACATTAAAGGCCAAATGCACCCTGCCACGCCACCATACTAACTGGCCAGCCAAACGCGCCCTGCCACAATAACATATTAATCTACATGCCAACATGCCACTCTGCCGCAGTAACATGCCAATGTGCCACAAATATCTCCACTACGTGCTAATCCACTTTCTATTCGTGGTTAGTGCCATAACAGACTCCAATTAGGATTTCGTGATCGAAACAAAGACTTTTTAGCCGAAACCCTAATTTTTGATCCTAGTCCACAAACACGCCACGAGCCACTTTAGCCTTGGCCATGCCGCCAAGCCCTAACTTTGGACACGGCGTCAAATTCTAGCCTTAGCCACGCCGCCAAGCCCTAAGTTTGGCCATGGCGCCAAATCCTAGCCTTGGACACGGCGCCAAGCCCTAACTTTGGCCACGACGCCAAAACCTAGCCTTGGCCATGCCGCCAAGCCCTAACTTTGGCCACGCGCCAAATCCTAGCCTTGGCCATGCCGCCAAGCCCTAACTTTGGCCACGGCGCCAAATCCTAGCCTTGGCCACGCCGCCAAGCCCTAACTTTGGCCACGACGCCAAATCCTAGCTTTGGCCACGCCGCCAAGTCTTAGCTTTGGCCATGGCGTCAAATCCTATCCTTGGCCACGCCACAGATGCGGCTATGCCACCATGCCGTAGGCGCATGCCACTACGCCGCGTCTATGCTGTTATGCCATTAACAGGTGCCAACAGAATGTGGCCATAATCAACGGCAACCCTCTCTCCTGAATTGCAATCTCAGCCATCCAAGTTCGCCACCGAGCTGATAGAATTGTGGCAAGTTTTAGGTGACCAGCGGCTTAAATCTAGTGGCCATGGCTATGCCAGGCGCCACTTACACCACCGTGCCACTAGCGTGCATGAGCCATGCCGCATTGCCACGGGCGTACACCAAAAATCCACCGCGTCATTATCAGGTATCAACAGAAGGTAGCCATAATCAACGGCTACCCTTCCTCATGAGATGCAATCTCAGCCATCAAGTTCGCCACTGAAATGACAGACTTGTGGCAAGTTTTAGGCGACAGGCCAAGACGAGCCTAATGGCATCACATGTTATTTTCCTACGGCAAGCCTCTTGATTTTAACTTGCCACACGTAGCAAAATGCTACATGTTTTCCACGAAAACACTTGAGACATCAAATATGTCACAAACTGGGGGATACTCATCAGGGTATTGTTCTGGCGGTTTACAGCGTACGGCGTGCAATACACCCGTTATAGGAAAGTGTCATGAAGTAGGACAATTAATGGCGGCAAGAAGTAACGGGTGTAAACGGATCCACTTCTTTCATCATGGAAGCATGGGTTTCTGGCGGTTATACGTTACTCCATTCTTCCACCACTCAATCGTTTCCACTTCCTATGAGACCATGGTACGTTTCAATATGACTTGTATAAATAGGCTTCACCTATTTCCACCAAACAACAAGGTTTTGGTCGGCAACATCACAGTATCCAGAAATCACCAAAGAACTGATACCTTTCATTCCAGTTCCAATACAAGTCATAAAACAACCACACCTTCAGAATCAACTATTCTGGTCTCAACACTTTCTTCACTTCCCTCCTTAAGACCAACCCTTCTCCTTCACTTTGTGACCGAAGCAAGCCTGGAACGGCCATTTTTTAGTTTAGGCCAGGATTGTACAGATTGATCTCTCAAATCAAAAGTACTCCCGTGCAGTGCATTGTTTAGGGTTTAGATTCGTTTCTCATCCACACACCCAAAATTACCAAAATCAGCAGAAACAGTTTTCACCCACAAACAAAGAGGAAACCGTAAATGCAGAAAAACCCCGGGACTTTCTCCAGAATTGAATACCCTCAGGATTAAGCCGCTACACAAAATTAAACCTAACTTCTTATAGTTGATACCAAGCAACTAAACCTACAGTTCACCTAGTTCCGTCTGTATTCCCACGCCTCCAACTTATGAATAAGTCACGTACTTGGAACAATTCCTTTGGTTCGTATTCCAAACAGTAAAGGAACAACAAATCTGTTTGGTATCAACTCTCTTCAACCAAGTGAGGTGAGTTCGACAAAGGCTCTTCTGTTTATCTTAACATAAAACTCCTTCATCAGGTTCTTAGATCTATCTTATTCTCAATTACCAAAGTAATCGTTAAGATTTTGCAATCAATACTTTTAATCACAAAGAATTGTATTGATGCCGATCTACACAACTAATCAATCCAATCTACCACAAGGATAAACTGATTATAGTTGGATCCTCTTATACCGAAACAACTAATCACGCACAGAACGGAGTCTGTTAACAATTGATTATCACAAGATCGTCTTTAGCACTAACAACAGTCTAAAGATCCCTGTCGAAACTTCGATCTAGTTTGAGTGAATCTTATATCAGAAGAGAAGATTCTCAAGCATAAACAAACTAGGTGCAATCAAAGTTCAACCACCGTTAGTCAATCAAATCAATCGAAAATAAAAGATAAGCCGCAATTATCTAGTTTCCCACCAACAGTACTCGTAGAGCTTCTCAATCCCAAAGAAGACTTTAAACTGAGCGGCCGTAAGAGATTTCGCCTAATTAGGTTACTCTCCTCTCCGAATAGGCGGCTACACCAGTAACAATACAACGGAGGAAGTTTGTTTGTCATTTAAGGATTAGTTTGCTAGAAATGCAAACTTCAAGTATTTATAGACAAGGAAGTTTGGACACCAAGGAATTTCCAAAACCGAAAATATTCTCAAAGATATTCAATACATT
This sequence comes from Papaver armeniacum, assembly GCA_023531295.1. Taxonomy (NCBI): domain Eukaryota; kingdom Viridiplantae; phylum Streptophyta; class Magnoliopsida; order Ranunculales; family Papaveraceae; genus Papaver; species Papaver armeniacum. Next base: position 14,887 of record JAJJWW010009510.1, read on the forward strand.
CCAAATTCGGTTTTCATAATTCATGGAAATGCTCTGTCCAAAATAATGATCGAAAATCTCTCTGGAAAATCTCAACTAGTAAATGCACATTACTAATTCTCATTTTCCTAAAATAAAATTAACAGCCTTAAATAAAAGATTCTTAACTTATTTATTTCGATCCTGGGATTTTCTTCCTGTAGCTATTAAGGAATAACTTTGAACAATAAAATATAAACATTACTGCACATGTTCAAAGTATGCCGACATCCTTACGTTGTAAGTCTTCTTTCATATTTACAACCTTGAAACCGATTTGCCATACTTCCAAACAAGTTTAGAATTGGTTCATCTAACTTTCAAGAACTATGCGATTGATTAAGAAACACTCAATCACAAATCATGGGTTTAACGGTTCTACCAAAACAAGTTTCGGTTCTACCTCCATGTGAGTATTGTGCATAGTCACACTAGCTTTCCAAAATTCGGTTGACTAGGTACTAGGATCGGTTCCCCACATATATATGGTATCTAACTTATATGTGTTGCACATGTCCATAGGATCGGTTCCTCTTTGCCTAAAAACGTGTTGCACATGTTCATAGGATCGATTCCCCTTTCTGTTATAAACCTTGATGCACCTCATACAAAGATCGATTCCCCTTTGTGATGTGTAGCACCTCTTCATAGGATGGATTCCCTTTTACCCAGATTCGGTTCAACAAAACACAAACTCGATCATACCATCTGAGGTGATTACTTAAGATCGGTTTCACTAATAAAAGTCATACCAATACATAAGTCAGGCCTTTGTGAATAGTTTTACCAAGAACACAAACAAGTCGTGAGCGGTTATACTAAATCACACATATTGGATGTTCACAAGAAATGCAATGAATAACAATCCCAATAACGCCTGGCGATTTCCTTTTCGATTCATAAACAAGTTTATGAACTTACTTCCTTAAAGCACATGTAGAACATTGTTTCCTAGGATGAAATCCTCACCTCATACCCATACATAATCACAATAGCATTCAAACGATTATGTCGATGTCTTATCTACAAAGTTTAATGATTAAGCAATAAACCTCATATTGTATTCCTTAATACTATGTCTATCTAGAGTGTTCATGCTTCGCAGTTTTGTTTTCAATATGCACGACTTGAAAGTTACGTTAGGGAATGAAATAGTTCAAGTCAAATATCACTAACCTCAAGTGGAAGGATGATGTTGTCGTTGTAGCTTCTTACTTCTTCACTTCTTCAATTCTTCGCAATACTTGTAATGTCTCATATCCTAATACTTTCAAGCTAACCTATACGAAGTTGACTCTAGTACATAATCAAGCGACTCTTAAAATGAGTTTTGATTCATTAAAATATGACAACCAAACTTGACATACCAACGCTTCCTGGAGAGAGAGAAAAGGCTTTGTACGCCAAATTAATGCCTTTGCGAGACTTTTGCTCACTTATCTTTGACCAGCGTATCTTGCAGAGATGTGCTAGGAATCAACTGTGTGTCCATATGAAGAGCCAACAAGATCAGTGTATCTCGAAAGGATGTTCTAGGAGTCTCGCGAAGATATGTTGGAATTGTGGTTGTTCTAGTTCGTAAGTCCACTGGGGACGATTTACGCTTTACAGAATCTACGTGACCAGCAGTATCTCGTCGAGGATGTGCACTAGGAGTCACGGCATCACGACCAGCAGTGTCCCACGGGAACGTATACTAGAAATCGTGGTTATGGGTGCCTTGAGGACCAAGGGCTTAATCTCTCCCTTGAGAGTTGAGTTTTGTCTATGGTCTTGAAATGATGTTTTTGCCCCTTGTCCAAATTGCACCATCTACATTAAGTCACCTACTCAGAGTAGAACCTTGATTATTCTATGATGAGTATATAGATGGTGACGATGCGAAGTTACAATCACTCTTTATTTTAGACTTGTAGAGTCCCTGAATCTATGCTTAATCTTCGTTTGTTCTGATTCTGAACTTGAAATCGACTCTGGACTTGGAATTTCGCGTGAATATTAATGCTAGGTTAGTTTTTATCCGAGCGTTGTAGTGTTGTCATTGCGAAATCCATGCCTTAGGCGTATATATATATATATATATATATATATTTGCGATTAGGATTTATCTGATTTAAACCATAATTTTCAGCATTTCTCTTGATCGTGTAGACGAATGTTGTGGTGCTTCAATATGATCCGCGAAGCTGGTCTAGGGTTGTAGAAAGAAGACAATATCTTGAGCTGATGAAAACTGAAAGTCATGGCATATCTCGTTGTCTAATTGGAAGATCCACCTTGTGTCAAAATGCTGGATATGCGAGAATTGGTTTACGTGAATCTTGTTTATGAAGTTGTGTCTGTATATGGTACCTTCTTATTCGGCAGTTACCCAAAGGAAAGGGAGATAGGGCTTAAGCCCCGTTTGTGATTGCTTTTTTTTCCTATAAAAGCACTTTGTAACCAACTTGTAACAAACATTTTAAAAATATAGGGTTTGGTAAACTTTTTTCAAAACGCTTTTCACCAAAAGCACTTCTGTTTTAGGCCAACTTTTAAAAGCTACCCAGGAGTAGCTTTTAAAAGCAGTAAAAGCAGAAGTTGTGGACCCACTCAATTTTAATTAATTGATTCTATATTTTAACCTTGTTATTATATTAAAAAGACAAAATCTTCCCTTAAATATTTATTTATGTACAATTATTTCACTAATCAAATTAATCTAATTTTTGTTATAAAATAATAATTACAACAACAATAATAATTAAAATAAAAATAAAATAATAATAGTGTTTTTAGGTAAAAATTAAAATTAAAATAAAATTAAAATATTAATATGAATTATAGTTCAATCGATAATATAAATTATTTTTTTGTTATACATTCTTTGTAAGAAAATTACACACTTTTGGTTGGTAAAATTATTATTATTTTTTTTATCTTTATTTAAATAATATTCAAAATAAAAAAATATATTTTATTATTAATAGAGATAATTTAAAAAGAATTTTTAAACCATGTCTATTTTCGTCATTAGCCACATCATAAGCACTTCAACATGATAATTTACCAAACAGAATTTACAGTTTGTTGGTTCCACAACACTTTACATATTATAGTTTACCAAACATCTGACTACTATATTTTTAAAGCACAGCACAGCACAGCACAACAACGCACAACACAACACAACAGAAAAGCACTTTTGTAAAACTCACAGCAATACCAAACTAGGCTTTAGTCCCCAGTTATTTAGATTGAAGCAAATACCTTGATAGAGTTGAAACTTGGTTGCAAGTTAATGATGACTTGTACTTATGTTTTGAAATACACCAACACTTTGAATTGGGAATTTGATAAACCAGTTTTTCATGTTGTCTTGATTGGGTATGAGCATAACTTGCATAATTGTTCAAAACCCTAATTGTTCTCTTCTGGCTAAATATTGAGCTTCGACTCTCTAGAGGAATAAGAGATCTGAACGAATCCTAGGATAGCCGTGAGTTTGGTGAGACATGATGAGAAAATCTGGACTCCATTTTCGAAAATGTAGAATCTTTGTCCCAGAGAAGTTCTGAATTCAGTCTTGTATTTTGCCTAAACCTCAATTCTTTTTTTTTTTTTGACTCCTTCAGACACTCTAGAGATGCTTGAAGAGGCTTGGAAGGTATGCATCTATCTTGTGAGGTTGTAATCTCGTGTGATGAAAGCATGTTTAATTCCTTGTACCAATGAGACACCTCTTTTTTTAGAGGAAATACCTACTTTTGAAACTAAGGGTATTTTTGTCAGAAACCACTATCGGCATAAAAGAGGTCGTGAACTTCCCTAGGTACATTCATGTCTTGATAGAGAGAGAGTGAGGCGCATGTCTGGTCTTGGTTTTGAAAATTGTGAACTCAAACTTTCCTGTTTGAGCTAAACTCCATTTATTTTCTCTGACATTCTGCTTTTCTGGATTCCGTTTCAATCCCGTTATTCTTCGAACATTTAGAGAACTCAGTATTCACGTGTACGAGGCCTTCAGAATGAGTAGATGAGAGCTTGGTCGGTCTCTGGTTGTATTAAGGCTTTCATCTTTGAAAATGCTCAAAATTGCAATATAAGGGTATTTTGGTCAAAATCCCTTATGATCTCGTTTTCGTTGAAGAGTAATGAGCTAAAAGGGATTGAAAGAGGCTTAGAGAACCGTCCAAGAGAATGGGAGAGGCTTGGTCCCTTCCCTTTTAGAATAAATCCCCTTTTTTCACCAAATTCTTGAAATTAGGGTTATTTCCGTCAAAATCCTAATTCTCTTCGACGTTGATCCCTCTGAAAAAATTCCGAGAGAATAAATCACGTATTGCTGGCCTAGTAGAGCATCCTCACGCATGAAAAGGGCTTGTCCAATATTTGGAGGAATTTTTAGAAGAAAGAAAACCCTCAGTTTCCTTATTTGATCCAAATTCCTCTAATTTCCTCTTTGAGATCCAACTCCTTTTCCTTTTGCTTCAAGGCTTCCTTTTTGAAGTTAAATTGAAAAGAGAAGAGATATTTAGATGTGCGTTAATGTTTGGAAACTGGTCCACCTCCTCCCACGAATTCTATTGTCACAAAAATTCCATATTCTGGCTGTGACATGCATATACGCATGCATAACTTATTCACGTGAATAATTCTCCTACTTTCTTCTCTTGTCTTGTCTAATATCTCTTGCATATGAAATAAATCAGCCTTCTTCTTGTTTTGATCTCGTCTCAAGAATGGTTCATAACTCTTCTAACGAAGATGACAGTAGGAGCAACATGGGCGATGCCGCAACGAGCAATGGAGCCTCCATCAATAAATAGATCCCTAATTTCGGTGACGAGTCTTATCACTTTACTGAATTGATTGATAGTTACCCTAGTCCCCAGGTAAGTGATGATCTCGTTTTTTTAGTGAATGTGTGCTTTCTCCATTCATGGCTATGGGAACACTTTGAGAAGTATGCCCTTGTTCCTCGTCCGCTGAAGGCCAGTGATCCTCTAGTAGCTAGAATTTGCCGTTGGTGTAATAGATATCCAATTAAGCAACTGTCTGCATTGATGGATGACGACAAATCCGTCATTTTTTCTTGGACACGAATTCCTGAGGGTGTGGCTCAGCTTCATAACTTTTCCTTAATGAATGATGATGTTCTACTCCCTTTTGATTATGATTATTTGTCCAAAGCAGAGGCTACATACACATTTAAGCGCCCTTCTCCTAACTTCGAACAAATAAGTATCAAGTAATTTGGTTAATCTCAGTGGTAGCATAAACTTTCATAATACTAATGCTTTTGTGTCCAGGTTGTCCGTTCCGTTCGTACTCAAAGTGAAGTAAGTTCTCAGCAATACAAAATTGAGGTTTACAGAATTGTGAATGAACTTGAGCTTGTTGATGCTGGTTACTCTCCTTCATCAAGCGTTAATACTCCATCGATAAGTTTTACTTATTATAATTACTCATTTAATTCCCATGCATATTTTTTAACCACCACATGCATAGGTTTAGTCGTTGTTGGCTAGAATTCCAGAAACAAACTTCAGATTTAATACATCTGAGGAGAATTATCACAGATTCCTCATACAGATTCGGATTTGAGCGCCCGACCCCTACTCTTTTAGGAAAAAGAATAATTTATCCAATGCAAAAAGAAAGAGTTGATTCCGAGCTCGTTAATTAGGTCAGTCTAAACCCTGTGTACATTTGGCTTCAGGAATCTCGTACAGAATTTCAGAAGCTTTTGAGATTGCGTATACTTCGGTGTTGTGGAAACATCTCCTAGCACATTTTTCCGTTTGAGGCTCCCTTTTGGTATGTTGTTGGGAAGACCTAGGAGAATATATTTGCTCCAGGAAGTGGATTACCTCCAATTTTCATGTCTTCGTGATGCACTACAATTTTTCTGTTTGGATTCTTGACATAACACAATGCTCTGGAAACGTCCCATAGAGTATCATGACCATATTATTCATATTTAGATCAGTATTAGTCGTGATTTTGGCTTCCATAGGCCAGAGGCATGCCCATCCTTAGGTTTTATGTTTATACCCTTTGTTGGTGAAAAAATGTATTTTATTGATTCTTCGTGAAAGGGTGACACCCGAACGAACCCATGAGAATTATTATAGACATGATCTGGAATTCTTGGGAACAAAACAAGGATACGACTTTAGGAACGAGGGTAGGCTTCGTCTTTTGTTCATGAGACCTGACATGTCCTTAACTGACCAAAACCCCAACCGTGCATCACATAAATCTTCAATTTTATGTCTTCTTAATATAAATCATTCCTTGTAATGCAGGCTCATACCATGGGTACTTCTCAAGAGACGATTATTGATAATGGGGCGGATGATATTTTTTCCTAAACAACGAATCGAGTGTGCAAAAGTCCATGGTTATTAGTAATCCCGATGGAAAATCACAAAGAGGTGAGGCAGAGCATATGGGCATAGTTGGTTATCATATTGCTGGTGCTGACATCGTGGGTTCTTTTACCCTTCTGAAACTGAATGAGATATTGGTGGGGGGTTTTGGCGTTGCTACTAAATATGCCGAGCTATATCGGTTGTTTCAGAAAAGATATGGTCATATTGCTACAATGGACATAATAACTTATGTTGCTCATCCCACGATCGAAATAGTTAGTGACTTGTTGGAGATCCTTGATGCAATAAGGTACTTGAATCTGAACAACATCCCGTCTGGTTACTTCATAGATCTTGAAAAGCTTGTGACCACCTGTGAAAATCTTCGTCTAGAGGAGAAACAATAACTTGGATGCTAAGGCAAAAGAATTAACGAAAACAGGTTCTACTAGATAAGTCGTAGACTCGTGTCCTGAGTATGAATCCTATCGAGTCCCCAGCCGGGAAGTTTTCCTTCATCCATGGAGTTTTATAAGCCTCATATTCTAAACTAACGACTTGGTTATTCCCAGAAGAAAGACTCACCACATATCTGACTGCTTTCAGTAGCGACGTAAGTAAAGAATTCCCTCTTAGGATCGTACTCCTGCGTGAAACTGTTGCCTTGTTACTCAAGTAACTTGGAGTTAACACCTTTTCTTCTGGTACTTAAAACCTCCCTTGAGAGGCGTCGGGGACGGGAGGTGATCAGCTTCTTGAATAGATGCTTACATAGGGAGAGGAGTATTGTAGATTCGACTAGGAGGGTCTGAAATACTATCGTGGATAATTATTTCACAATTTGGAGCATAAGGCGAGGGTGATATAAGTGGCCGTCCAATCATGTCCTATGGTTATCATGTCTGACTCTGACACATGGGGAAGCTTGTCGAGCCAGTCTTTTTGAGAGAAAAGGGCTTTGACTGCGAGAACTGCTAGGAGTGTATAGATGAGTAGCTTATGGCCGATTGAAGAAGAGTTACGGTCTAGGATCATTTCCTTATTTACTTCGGTGAAAATATCAGGTAATGATTGTATGTCGAGCGGTGGAGTCTTTATCGGGTTGGTATAGCTAGAGACTTATCGAGACTTGGTTATAAAATTGTTAGGACTCCTCTTCTTTCTGACGGGACGGATGTTGAGATGGCATATCGACCGGTGACTTCGCGTATTCGGATAAGTATGAGCTTCGGTCGAGCTTCGTCTTGGAAGCTAGTCTCATTCTGGTCATGATCCTCTGAAGCAGGTATGACAACAAGATAAATCTTGGCTGGTGGTTTATACCCCTAGACGGGATCTGCAACGCTTTTGACAAGGTCATGAATTTTGCGGAGCCTTTCCAAGTGTTCGTTGATTTTTATCCTGTAGACGACGAAAAGAAAAATTCGACAAAAAATAAACTAGGTCAATCGGATATGGAATGAAAGAGTTATAAATAAAATAGTAAGATAAGGTAAACTTCCCGAGTCCCCTGTGATCAAGTTGAGGGCCCTTGACCTAAACGAATTTTGGACTAAATATTTGTCGGAATCTCCAAGTTTAGAGTGTCATCTGGTCCTTGAGGTCCTTGAGAGTGATAAGGTCGACTGGATGGTTGCTCCTTTGCTCTGTCGCGTTCATAATGAGCTTCATCTTCTATGGTGAGGTTGATTGCATAAAAAACTGGATCTCGTCCATGCTACTCTCAGGATTTTTAGTACTCTTTCTTTAGGAAATGTGTACTCGATCTAGATTTGTTGAATCTTTCCTTACTGGTAACTATAAACGCGTTTTCAGATTAGTCTAGATATCGATCTGAGATTTTACAAGATTCTATTGAGTCCCCAGGAGCTCGCCTTGGTCTTTACCCAATCGTTTCAAGGATTAGTAGTAGGGTTTCATGGAAATAGGTTACCAGCGCATCTCAAGGAAAGATCCAGGTGATCCGAGAAGCATTAACCTATTTACTAAGGTCAAACACTTGTCTGAGAGAGAAAACTACTGGTAGGGATAACTCTCTCAGCTAAATATGTGATGGATTTATAGAGACTGAATCAATGGAACATTTTTGTGATGGGATTGATGGAATCAGCTTCCTTCCTAATAGTTACCATGATTGAAATTTGTAAACTGAGTGGACAACCTCCCACTGTGGTCGCTAAATTGTAGTTACCTAAAATTTGAGAGAGCTTAGAAGTGGGATTCTAGGGTTTCTGAAAGTGAGTTACGGGAGGTTGAGCACGAATAGTCTTCGCCTAAACCACGCACAGTGGCCGTTCAAAGGCTGCTTCAGTCATAGGGAAGAGATTTAGGGTTGGTCTTAGGGAGGGAAGCAGATGAAGAGAGAGATCAGAGAATTCTAGGGTTTGAAAAAGAATTACTCTGAGAGGTTATGAGAAAGTTCGTGATAGCTTGGAGAAATAAAGGACCTATTTATAGTTGAATTCTCTAATCTCAGGTTGGTGAAGATAAGGATTGCTTTCCGTGCCGCGCAGAGCAATTCTCCCGTCTCTTCAGGAATAGATAAAGATAAAATAGGTTGAGTTTATCTCATTATTCCACCGCCTTTACTCTCTTCTGCGGTGAGAAATAAGCTGGGTATTTCTCACACGTGTCTTAGACCGCCAGACCAAAACCCTAATTGTTATCCCCCCATTGTATGAAGTTGAGTCAGCCTTTGTGATGACGTATTTAGAGAGAGAAATATTCTCTTTAGCCGAGTTGGCCAAGATAAAGAGATATTCTCCGATTTGTAAGAATGACTAGGATGAGTCACGTAAAAATGCATGGGATGTCTCAGAATTCTTGTGGAAAGGAGACTCGATTCCTACATGAGGCTCGTGCCTACCATGAGGAATATTCAGCCTTATCTGAGATTTCTCGAGAGATTTTGCAGAGAGATTTGAATCTCTCCGAGATTTTGCAGAGAGATCAAAATCTCTCAGTTATTTTGCAGAGAGATTTGAATCTCTCCGGGAGTTTGCAGACTGATCAAAATCTCTTCGTAATTTTGCAGAGAGATCTCAATCTCTCAGAGATTTTGCAGAGATATTGGAATCTCTCCGAGATTTTGCTGATGGATCAAAATCTCTCCGAAAATTTTCTTAACGAATCCGAATCTCTTTGTGGTCAGCAGGGACTCGTCCTGGAGAGAGAAAAAAGGCTTTGTACGCCCAATTAATGCCTTTGCGAGACTTTGGCTCACTTGTCTTTGACTAGCGTATCTTGAAGATATATTCTAGGAATCAACGGTGTGTCCATATGATGAGCCAACAAGACCAGTGTATCTCGAAAGGATGATCTAGGAGTCTGTCGAAAGGGCCCGGAGGCAGAATAACCAACGTATCTCGTGGGGATGTCCTAGGAGTTATTCGGAAACCTCAGTAAGTCGAATCAGACCCTAGAGCAGAGATGACCAGTGTATTTCACGATGATGTAATATGAATCAGTCCTTGATCACAAATAGGGTGAGTCGTGCTTACAGGAGACATGCATATCTCCGCTCTAGGTCGCCAGGGACATTTTTATGCATCTACAGAGCCTACATGACCAGCAGTATCTCGTCGAGGATGTATACTAGGAACCATGGCATCACAATCAGCTCCGTCTCGCGAAGATATGCTGGAATTGTGGTTGTTCTGGTTCATAAGTTCACTGGGGACGTTTTACGCTCTACAGAACCTACGTGACCAGTAGTATCTCGTCGAGGATGTGCACTAGGAGTCACGGTATCACGACCAGCAGTGTCTCGCGGGGACGTATAATAGAAATCGTGGTTATGGGTGCCTTGAGGAACAAGGGCTTAATCTCTCCCGTGAGAGTTGAGTTTTGTGTAAACACGCTGATCCAGAGAGTGGTGTAGCCTACGCGAGTGTTTTCATGTAGGTCTCAATATTGACATTTCGGTAGATTCATGCTACTCCACTGCGAGTGAACATTAATCGTCATGTCATGCCAATATCGAGAGTTCGGCTGGGAACATAGCATAGGAAAATACCATGTAGGCTTCGACATTAGTGATTAATGCATCTAGGAGATTAAACACTCATTAGGCTCTATACTAGTGAACAATTCATCTAGGAGGTTGAGTTTCAATATAATATGAAGAGAGACATAGGCACTCATTAGATTCTGATACATTCTCCAAATTCCCTGCGGAATGTAGATATATCAAGGTCTACTACTTCTGATGTCGGGTCAGGTAGACAGACTTTTAAAGTTTTCACCCTAAGCTAAAAACCACCATCAACATTAAGTCCCCTGCTTAACACTTAACAGTGACATTGTTGCGGGGTAAGCACCAGATGGTGACAGACGAAAAATAAAATTGAGAAGACGAAGCAGGTAGATATTACCAGGGAAATCCAAATCGACCTTCAACAGTGGGATCGCGTGGCCAGTGGCTTTCGCAATAGCGTGTTGCTAGATCAGTTATGGGTATGAGTGCGGTGCGCCCAGCCATCTATTCCCATTCATGGAGCAAGAAGGAATCCTTCTTATGTTCAACTATGGAAACGTTGTTCGTATGAAAGGGGTATCGACCCTCTTCTGTTTTGTGTTGCTTGTCCGGCTCCGTGCTTTCGTATGCAGTGGCCGGCTCCTCTTCATCACTGTCAGCAACTCGATCACAAGCGTGATAATCGTCAGCGGCAAGGTAAGTTCATCTTGTCTTCACATTTTAGTTGTGGGTGTAATATCCATGAGAAGTTGATCAAACTTGGACATTTAGCTCCGTGTGAATGAATTTCTTTATTAGCGGTGGTAGAGAGAGCGTCAATGGCAACAAAGCAATCCCCAATAGTTATAATCAGCAGCAAGGTGAGCCAGGGGAACTCAAGGTAGGTGTTGTTTTCTCTTTTGAGCATGTAACCACCCAACAGTACCATCGATCTTCTTTAGAATGTGTAATAAGGTTCTGACTCCAGAAGAATGAGTATCTAACCTCTCAAGTGGATTTCAAAGTTTACCAAACTCCATTGCACTCCTGGGGTGGATGGATGAAATATATGTTCCGAAATGATCATGTCAGGGATAATATTGGAAAGTGTAGCTGTGTTGTTGATCCGTCCTTGACTTTAAGTTATTTGGTGCATGGACTGCTGAGTCGCAATTAAAATGTTCTTTAAACTCCTGAGCATTGAATGACACGAAATTGTATTTATTCTGACTTTTTAGCTCATTGGCATATTCTTTCCTTTCTGATTGCGATGATGATATGCTTGGAAGGCTTGTATGGGCAAGATCTTAGGAGCCGTTGAGTGAAGTAGACGAGTGAGAGGCGTTAGTTGCCGACGTCTTTGCTATCAAGTTTTCAAGGAATTCGTTCCAAGCGACATCCTTTGAATCATCTTCTGAATCTTGGATTGTTGTATGAAATGGAATGCGATGAGCAGTCCCCAGTTACACTTCTGTTTGGTTACTAGAGTTATACTTTTTGATCCGGCTTGGGAATACAATGCGTTCTTTCAAGGAGTTGTAGATGCGTGCTAGATCAGATGGCATGGCCAGATATGTGAAAATATATATGCGGCGTACTTTTGGAGTCTTCGATGCACGTGTACGGCTTCATGTTAAGAAATTCTTACGGTTCGTAAAGCTTTGACAGTGATACTGATATCACCAATAACCTGGCTGAGGGACATGAAGGCATCCCTCGCTAGCAGTCCCCATATGTAATTATTCTGAGCATATTTTCTCCTGAAAGATGTACTTCCATTGTATTTGATGGTAAGGTGGTTGACGAATTGATGAATGCGGCAATCTTTTCGATTCGTCACTTGTTGATCAGATTCGTGTTTGATAGATCTGTATTGTATCCAAACTTTTGGAAGCTCATGCACCCCTTCCACAGGAAATTGGAAATCTAGAAACATCGATTCTGATTTTGTCGGCGATGTGGCAGACATGATGCAGTTGGTCTGTTTGGCTTGCTAAGGAGTTGAAGCGGTTGAAGCGGCTTCTGGAGAGAGCGTTGAAGCGACTTCTGGAGAGAGCGTTGAAACGACTTCCAGAGAGAAAGCGTTGAAGAGGCTTCGGGAGAGAGCGTTGAAGCGGCTTCTGGAGAGAGCGTTGAAGCGGCTTCTGGAGAGAGCGTTGAAGCTGCTTCCAGAGAGAAAATGTTGAAGCGGCTTCAGGAGAGAGCGTTGAAGCGGCTTCAGGAGAGAAATCCAGTGAGGGCTCCCTTAACCCTTGATTTCGAAAAATGAGTTATTCTCATTCTTCTGAAGCGATACGATATATATGGCAGATGGGAAGACGGCACACAAATAGTGCTGGTCGGCAAGTCGTGTTTTCTCATCATGGGAAAGAATATCGTTTCTACTGTAACATTTCAACGCATGCAACGCTGGCAACGGTGATTCGAAATAGGGGAAATAACAATAATGGTTAAGGATTCGACCAACCTTTAGTTTGATTTTCCCTTGCAAATTACACGCTTCTTGATTGACCGTCTGATAGGTGTCTAAAACACCTAATTTTATATCTAGTATTTATGCTTTCTTTGCGAGTTTTCATGTAAATTATGTATCTTATTTGTGAATTTGAGTTTGTTAGGTACTTTGGAGTCGTTTGAAGCAAAAGAAGAGGAAACGGGGCAAAAGGTGCAACTGATATTTCATAGGCAAGTGCTAATGGGAGCTCGGCCGAGGATAAGGGGCATCTCCTCCTTTATAAAGTGCAGTCTCATCAGTCATCACACAATTATTTTCTTCTCCCTGAGCCGAGAAGATGCCTCTGCACCAAGTTCTTTTGCCGCCTAACCATGGCCACAATAGTTCGTGCTTTGGTCAATATGGGCTGTAGGAGTTAACATGGAACAGCCGGTCTGATAAGTAAGCTTAAGTTTTGTTTATGAACGGAAATACAGGAAGGAAAACGGTGTTGCTGCCATTGATTCCCAGGTAAACGGAGGAGATGATTCATGAGTTTGAGAAGAAATCGAAGATGGGTTTTGCTCGAACTTGAGTTTGTGAATGTTAGACAGAACTCTGAAGCCGAGAGAAGTCAGCTGAAGAAAGTGTTTGCTTCCGTTGAGTCAGTGATGAACGGAATGAAATTAATGAATGTTTGTGAGTCTCAAATGTGATTGCAGAGAATGGGTGTTTGTCTGTATCTCAAATGTGCAGGGAAGGAGCTGTGAAAGGTACTAAATTCTGCAGAGTTCTATCCAGCTCCACATTGCAGGACGCATACAGAGTGCTCGACTAAATGCTTGAATGACTGGCCAGTTTTCTGCAGCTCTTATTGCTCACTGAACCAAGCTGCACTATGAGTCTGTGATGAGGGTTAGCAAAAGTTTTCAAGGCCGAGATGAACAAGGGACCAAGACTCGATTTTGTTGGGGTTTTGCACGAGTTAATTGGCCTGAAAGTCAGTTAAGAAGCAGGAATTCATTTAGAAGTTCAGATAAGTAGAGACATTGAGATTGAGCTGTAGAAGATTTGGAAAGAGAATGTTCAGACAAGTATAATCCAACCGATACGTCAGTGAAAGAAAGGAGTTGCTGCCATTAATTTGGTAGTAAATGGGGCCTGGTTCAGAGGAGTTTGCGTCTACAAGGGCTTATGAATATTGTGCTTGATACCAGCGAGAACATGACCAGTTTGTGCAACCGTGAGCCATGGGTTCTGGATTTGTCTACAAGGGTTATAAGGCAATGGTTAAAGTCCAGCAAGAACCGAGTCTGTGTATGAATGATGACTTGGATTTTGGCCGATAAGTCGGGAAGTAAGAAGATATTAAGCGGGGAGAAAGTGGCCAGATCTGCAGACTTGTTTTGCCCTTGTGCTGTTGTTAACTATGAGCCTTAGGGCTATGTATGAGGCGTGTCTGGAAAAGGCTAGAATTTGATTTAGAAGTCAATAGATTCTGAAGAATTTGGGTCCTGGAAAACAGGCAAGAGAAGCTGTCTTTGCCGTCAGTTTTGAGTAGTGTGTGGCCGAGATTTGAAGCTTTGAGAGTTAGTACTTAACAAGGATTGCTGGGGCTGTTTTAGGTTGAGATATTTCAGGGCAGAAGAGCTATATAAGGGAGGCGCAAAAACACCTACGGGGATCTATCAATCACGTATTCTTCTTGGAGTTTCGCAGAGAGCCGGAGCTAGGGTTTGCTTTCATTTAATATTTTCATCTTCTTTACTTTATTTCCATTATTATTTGATGATGAACTCCAATATTATGAGTAACTAAAACTCTTTTTGATTAAGGGCGATTTCGAAGCCCGAAATATGAATCTATAATTGATGAAATAACTTGTTCTCTTGCATTTATTTATGTTATTGATTGATTTCTACCATGTTATTATTGTTTATGGATTATTTGTTGATTGTTTAAGTTCGAAATTAAATAGTTGATTCATAATCCTATTGCTAGTTTAGATTTTCTTCGACCCGTAATTGTCTAGAGAAGATAAACGCAAGTAGCAATATATAGGTATTGATGATGGGACTTCGTTAAGTACCTATATGTAGAAATTGACACTAGTAGGTGATTCATGCTTTTGATTTCATCACTAGGAGCAACCTTATCTCACAGAACTTAGAGCACTTGTTTAAGTCAAACCTAGTAAGCGTACCTCTAGGAAACTTGGCAAGTAGGAACCGGTAGTCGAGCGCTTCCGTATCCGGTGAGCTAGGAGATAATAACGAAATAGTTGAGCGTACTAATTATTCTAGGGTTGTTAGTAACATGATAATGTGAAGAACATAGTTATCTATCATTTTGGTTTGAATTCCGTGGTCTAGAATGAACCTTTAATCAATTACATCTCATATTTGAATACATTTTACAATTTTCAGCATTTCTACAACAAAATCATCTTTGCTAAGAGTATTTGCATAACAACTTGAACTTCATACCTCCCTTGGGACGATCCTACTTACATTATACTACTTGCAAGTTAAAGAGAAGTAGAGAAATTTATTTTTGCGAGTTCGACACCTCGTCACCGTCTTGTGTTGAAGAGGTACCTGACTGACGACGAAGGAATTTCATGCTGATCCTCAGTCACCAAGTGTGGTTTACGTGGCTTTATCTTGTATGGTCGATGGGTTGACCATGATGAGGGTATCACCCTCTTGCATCCATGCTGATGACTATGTACGAAACAGGTTGGCTGGAGCTTGGATGGCTACGATCATGATCCTTGACAGGGACGAGTGATGACTACATGCACAAATCCTGTTAAATTGCCTTCAACTGAGACAATTGAGAAAGTCAAGGAAATCCCAGAATCAGTTGAAGTTGTTTCAACTGTTGCTGATCCTGATATTTCTAGTGACGAGGAGAAGAGCTCTGATCAGGCTATTCCTACTGAACAAGAACATGCTCCTCCACGACACCTCTGGGTTCAAAGGAATCATGATTCTAACAGTATTATTGGAGGAAAAGATTCTACAGCTAAAACAAGAGGACAACTTCAAAATATTTGTAATTTTGGTTGTTATCTATCGCAAGTAGAACCGAGAAATATTGATGAAGCTCTTAGTGATCCCTTTTGGGTGAATGCAATGCATGAAGAGTTAAATCAATTTCAAAGACAAGATGTATGGGAGCTCGTACCTTGTCCCTCCAATATCAATATTGTTGGTACCAAATGGATATTTAAGAACAAGTCTAATAAATTTGGCACCATTGTCAGAAACAAATCCAGACTTGTCGCTTAGGGATACTCACAGATTGAAGGTATCGACTTTGACGAAACATTTGCTCCTGTGGCACGCCTTGAGTCTATTCGATTTTTATTAGCTCATGCTTGTTTTCTTAAGGTTAAGTTGTTACAAATGGACATAAAATCCGCGTTCCTAAACAGAAATTTAAAGGAAGAGGTCTATGTTGGTCAACCTAAGGGATTTGAAAATCCTGATTTCCCTGATCATGTCCTCAAGCTCAAAAAGGCATTATATGGGTTAAAACAAGTGCCTCATGCCTGGTTCGAAAAACTAACTACATCTCTTCTTAGGAAAGGTTTTTCGAGAGGTGGAGCTAATAAAACATTGTTTACCAAATGGAGTGGGAAAGATGTTATCATTTCTCAAGTTTATGTAGATGATATCATCTATGGATCAACTTCTGAGAAAATTGCAAAAGATTTTCAAGTCTCTCTTGGTAAGGAGTTTAAAATGAGCAATTTTGGTGAATTAAAATTCTTTTTAGGATTATAGATTCAACAACATAAGGATGGAATTTACTTATCTCAAGAAAAATGCTAAGGATCTTGTGACAAGGTTCGGTCTTGATAAGTCAACTCCAAAATCGACGCCTATGCCCACCACTGGTAAACTACATCGAGATGAGAAAGAAGTGAATGTGGATCAAAAGCTTTATAGATCTATCACTGGAAGTCTTTTATATCTTACAGCTACTAGACCTGATATTGCTTTTAGTGTTGGTTGTTGTGCTAGATTTCAGGCTAATCCAAAGGAATCTCATCTTGCAGCTGCAAAGAGGATCATACGATATATCCAACACATTATCAGTTATGGTCTATCTTATACTTTTGATACTAACACTGATCTTATTTCCTATTCAGATGCATATTGGGCACGATGTGTTGAAGACATAAAACGTACTTCAGGGGGATTTTACTATGTCGGGTTGAATCTTGTGGCATGGCATAACAAGAAACAAAACTCACAATCCCTATCTACATGCGAAGCAGAATACATTTCTGCAGGTTCGTGTTGTACTCAACTTCTATGGATGAAACAAATGCTTGCTGATTATGGAATTGACATTGGGATAATGAAGATCTTTTGTGACAACTCAAGTGCGATTCGCATCACTGAGAATGCTGTTGAGCACTCAAGAACTAAGCACGTTGACATAAGATATCATTTTATTAGAGATCTCTACGAAAATGGTATTATCAATATGGAATTTGTGCCTTCCAAACAACAATTGGTTGATATTCTCACCAAACCTTTGGATACTGCTACGTTTCAACACTTATGACAGTCTATTGGTGTTGTTTTGGTTCATTAGTTTTTCTAGCTTTTTGCCCCTGGACTCATTTATATCTTTTGGGCAATCAAGGCTAAGAACTTCAGTGTAGTGTTGTTTCAATTCCGCATTTGTTTCTACGTAGATGAAAGTTCTATTAGGGATCAAAGTTTTCAAATAAATCCTTCTTTTCTTGTAAAAGTAAGGTCGCTCTTGTTGTTCCTTTGGGAATGGCATTTTATGGTGGAGAGTTCTTAATTGAACTTGTGCTTAATTGCCAAATCTTTGTGGGGAGTGCGGCTGTGGAATATCGTAGGGGTTATCTTATATCTTTATTAATTCCTTGATGAATACTCTAAGTTTCGACTATGTGAAATCATCGAAACAAAGTTGATATGTTCTCTCTTGGTCACGAAGTATCTCTATGGAAATTTCATTAGGATCCCACTAGTTTTCGTACCTTTGCCAAGTTATATTGACAAAAAGGGGGAGAATTAATGTGTAGTTCACACTACATATACATATGGTTTACGGATCATTATGTAAGGGGGAGTGGTTTTCATTGTGAGATGAAGTATTGACTAAAGGGGGGTGATACATATCACCATAGTATTGTTATCAAAGTTGTTATACAATTGGACTTTGATGTTGTGTAATAATACTATGACACTGTATAACAATGATTGAGAGCAACTGTCTTCTTATTGTTATAGCTACGGATCTTCAACACCTATGATACTGAGTTGAACACGTTCAGAATCACTGGAGTACTTGGAAGTGACGAAGATTTCGAGTAATGTTGAAGAACCAAGGAGATCAAGCATTTGGATGAGAAGCTACAAAGTTTATTTATTTTGTAATCCATATGTATTGATAGTTTTGTCACTAAAATTGACAAAGGGGGAGATTGTTAGAGCACTGCTCGATCGAACTCGCAAGTGTTGCTATCTCAAGCTTGTTTGTCAAGTTTAGTTTCCAAAACTATAAGTCTTGATTTCTAGTCTACTTATAGCTAATTCTTGGATTAGGATAAAAAGAGTAGTTGAACTTTAGACTTCACGACGTTCATCGAATGAAGACGAAGAACTACTCAAGGGAACTTGTGGAACTTCATCACCAAAAGGTATGTGGAGACTTGAACTCATCTATCACTCAAAATTCTATTTAGTATATCTCCTATTTGAGACAAAAGTTTGCTATATAGACTTCAATTATACACATTTGGTATTTCGAGCCGAGTTTATCTCGCTTATCTATTTCTCGAAATATGTGTTGGTAAGCTTTCGCTTTAACCAAGTTCATCTTTTATTCTTCACGAAAGTCAAAATATGATCATGTGAAAATCGCCTTGTAACATCTTACATGATTTGTGTGATGCAATCATTTGGTGTAGACTCAGAATGTTTCGTATTGATCATTCGATCATTTGAAAATTGCTTTGGAGCTAATAGTTTTGTGAGACATCTATTGTCGTCTTCTAAGAATGTTTCAATGATTGAAATGAGAGTTTAGAACATGTAACCATGATTGGATATAAACATAATGTGTGTATTCACATTTGTGTAAGGTCCAAGTCAGGGAACCATAGTATGTGTACCCGTGCGCGTACTGGTTGGTTAAGGGAAGTGTAACTACTGGAAATCCAGTAGTACACGCAAATGGAAAGCAACCAAGATCTAAGACATGTTAAGTAGTATAAACTAGAAAATCTTTATTGATGAACCAACCAAGGAAACAAAATAAACGTTCTCGAATACAAGGAAACCCTAATCTCACTCTCTAAGTTTTGCTCTCCCTTCTCTCCAAAATCTGATCCCCTATACATTGCCCAAGGACCTCTATTTATAGGCAACTAACCCTAATGGGGCACAACTCATTTTACTTCGTCACGTTCTCGTGGAGGTGCTTTATACTTCGCCCAGACCCTTTTCCATAAAGTTTTTCCCCTTCTTTCGCTACCTTCACATGGGCTTGTCGGGACACTTGTCTCTTTTCTTGCTCCTGTTGATGGTGGATTTTCATTTAAGGTTAAAATTGTAAAAGCCAGAAAACTATGCGCTGACATCTTGTAAAAGATAAAGCCATTAATAAGTGTTGGATACTCCCTCACTTAATTCACCTAGAATGGAGCATGTGGCAACAATCCCATTCTGTGAATACACGAAATTCATCCAGGTGGAGCATGTAGCAACAATCCCATATACCCCCGCGTGAATTTCTAGCATTATTAATTAATGCGCAATCAGCCTTGTATTTCTTGTACTCATTATCAGTGCGGCATGACGACTGAGTGTTACTCTTACAGAGCAACACGAACCTCCAAGCATTATAATGAAACCATGTACGAAATACCCGTGCAGTGCCGACTCTCGGTGTGTTATACTAGCCCGATTGAGCCCCTCTCGGTGTGTTATACTAGCCGATTGAGCATCCGGACTGGACCGTATCGATCCGGATATGATCACACTCATCCAACTCCACAAGCATGATTGGATGACCCATATCAATTCCATCACCCCCCAGCGGTATGGAATATCCTTTCGCCGAACCAACGCGGATCCCGCATGGTCGGCCTCCCTCCGTAATTGGCCTAGCTTGCCAAAACGTCCAAACCATAGCAAGTATGGGCGGAAAACCCTAAATTAGGGTTTGCGGCATATTACATGTGTCGCAAAACAGTCTCAACCATCCATCTTCGCAGGTATAGATGGAGGGTGTAGATGTAGATTCAAAGGGCCCAAAGCATGTCCACACAATCACCGTGGGCCCGCCTACATGCCTGACCAATCGGTCATGACCAACCATGGTTGGTTATCCCAATTCGTACGCCGAATAAAGCATTGACGCAAGGCCTTGAAACCCAAAATTAGGGTTTTGAGCATCACAAGCGTCCATCTTCTCCTAAGCACGAATGGAGGGTCCAAGATTAGATTAGCGAGTCCGGTCATACCAAAGCATGACCACCGTGGACCCATCTATCCCCTCACTGATCGGCCAAGGCATATCATGCCCGGTTGTTCCAAGACGCGCGCCCAAACTAGCGTGGTCACACCTCCCAAACCGCAACCGATCTCAACCGCTCAACTTCGCCGGACGATTTGAGTGGCCCGGATCACGTTTTCATGGGATATTCAGGTATAGGCGTGAACACCAGCCTACCACCTTCACACCAGACCGATCGGCCAAGACCGACCAAGATTGGTCACCTTGGAACGTGCGCCCGAAGTGGGCATGACGCGCGGCTCTTGCGACACTGGTTTTCTGTCACAAATTGATCTCGACCACTCAACTTCACCGAAAGAATTGAGTGGCCCAGATCATACTTTCGTGAGGTAATGGGTATAGGCGCCTACACCGTCATGCCATCTACACGCATGTACGGTCGGCTGGCCAAAGTCATATCCCAAGCCGGGATTCGACGAGGTGTCAAGAGGGATGCTTGCGCACCTCTTCAAAAACCCTAATTCCACCAACGATCGCAGATGAGTGTCTCAAAGATCATCTCGTCCGTCCAACTTCACCGGCTTGGTTATACAAACCTGGTCAGGAGTTAATTGGTCAGTGAGGCGTCATCTCCCGTCACTTTACCACACCAATGCATAAAATGCGGTTCAACTTTTCGAATAAAGTTATTCAACTTAGCATTACATGATACCTTCGTGGATCCACGATCCACATATTCCGGACATCAATCATGTCACAAACGGGGGATACATATGGGGTATTGGTCTCTGGCGGTTTACGGCGTGCGGCGGCAACGCGCCATCACAAGAACGTGTTAGGAAGTTATGGACGGTTAGTGATGACAGGAGAAGTGGGCAAGACTGATCGTGTAGCACCGACACACAACTCCACTACTCCATCACTCCACTTCCTCCACTTCCCACGAGAGACGTGAATAAGTCTCAATGACTTGTATAAATAGGTTCTCCTCCCTATTTTCCACCAACAGAGCAAGTCCAGATAAAAAACAGAAACCAAGTGTTAATACAAAACACCGGAACTGATAGATTGCATCCTGTAAGCCGGTTCAGTTTTCTGTTACAAGTCATAAGCAAGCCAACACCTTCACAATCTCAACACCTTCTTCGCTTCCCTCCCTAAGATCAACCCCATCTCCTTCACTTTGTGACCAAAACAAGTCTGGAACAGCCATTTCTTGGTTTAGGCCGGACTTGCACAGATTGATTTTCGAATCTACAAGCACTCACCGCGCAGTGCATTTGTTTAGGGTTTAGATTCATTCCTCATCCACACACCCCAAATTACCAAAAGCGGCAGGAATAGTTTTCACCCATAAACAATTGGCGACCACAGTGGGAGGTTGATCTCTCGGTTGCAAAAAATTGAATTCTCAATTTTTCGGTTTTCATCTCACGATGTATCCTCACTCGGAGACCACGGGTGGTTCGGATATCATGGGAAGTGTAGCTAGAATCTTTGGAGGATGTCTTGGCAAATCGAGCCGGTATCGCTAGAAGACAGAGCGAGACATTCCGCCTTTTGAATGATATAACAGCGCAATTACAAGAAGGGTCGGCAGGCATCTACTCAAACAGTGCAAGAAATGATGGATCCTTAGTCAGAAGTCACGCCTTTATCAGTGGAGATGCAGAAAGAGCGCATAATCACAGGGGACTCAGGAGAGACGAACAACATGGTCCAGCCGACAACAAAGACTCGAGGCAACTCCACAGAGGAAAAGACTTGTCCGGGGTACCAAAACGTCTACCGGATAAAGAAATGGAGCCTGCAGCTTACGAATCCCTGCTAGAAGATTTATATCTCAAGACCCTTGTCGAAGCCCGGAAGACTGTTCAATCCGCATCGACCTTTCAACTAAGTGAAGAAATGCTTGAGGAAGGAGAGATCAATCAAGGAACATGTGAGTACAGAGGATGGGAACGTTCAATTCGATCGCTCAGCAGTGATATTACAACACCTCCCATCACCAGAGCAGCCGCAAATCCCGACATCTCATCAAGTGTAACACCTCTGGTAGTCACCAGAGCAACAACTTCCACTCCTTCATCAGGACGAGGAGCCGGAGAGACAAGAGGAGGACCATTCCCCATTACCATTGCAGACTTGATGGAGAAGAAGGAAGTTCTTGCTAAGACTCAAAAGGATATGGCCGCAACTCAGAAAGAGGTACTCACTTTTATTAAGACATTAACTGATCGATTGCCACAAGAGCCACGACAGCCCCTGGAGCAAAAAAGGAACGCACTCTACACACCGGAGAAGGTACTTCAGCGGCGCGGACCTCCATGGATCTGATCAAAGAAGCGACATCAGATATGAGCGTTCCTGTCATGGAGACTCCTACACTGGGGACTGATCCTCACAATGATCCTCCTCAAGTCAATAGTTTCACTATGAACCAGAGGCCGGTGGATCGGGAAGCGGTTTCTCTAGTGGAAAGTTTATACGAACTTTCATACCTCTCGAAGAATCAGTGCACGGAGACGTTTTGCTGCAATCAACCAGAGGAAGGTCACGACCGTGCCCTACATGTCACCGCACGCATCAAGGATTCAGAGTTCAAGACGACCCTTATCTACACAGGAGCATCTTCATTACTCTCAAGACTCTCAGGACATCCAAGGTTCTCCCAGGCAAGGTCGTACGGAAGCCTACCACAATGACGGACTTCGAGGGAAACCAAACCAGCACATACGGGAGAAGCTCCACGGAAAGAATCAGGCAAGTTCGTTGCATCCCACTCCCCACATGGGCGTCAATTCAGGAAGAAGACCGACTTGCATCATTGAGGGCTAAAACCCACGATGCATCTTTGTTGACGAAGCATTTTTCTCCATCCTGTGAAGCCACAACCCACGTTCACACGAAGAGGGAACGAACTTTTGTAGCGAGTCGTGACCAGAAAGGGAAAACGGTATACCGACACTGCCATTATCAATTAGCAGGGGAGACTGCTACCCGATCTCTCCACCCAATGGAATGCTACAACAAAGAACGAACCACAAGAACAAGTGCTAGATGCTCCACAACAGCTGCAAGATGGCACCAACTCCACAACTGATGAGATTGAAATCGTTGAAGAATCTCCTAGGCCTATCTCCATCAGCTCAACCTTGTGTACTGATAAACGCACGAAGCTCGTGGAACTTTTCAAAGAGTACTAGGACATATTCGCTTGGAGATATGAAAAAATGCCGGATTTAGATGAAAATTGGTCACCCATCATCTACATGTCATACCTGGATCCAAGTCGGTTAAACAGTTGCAGTTAGGAAAATGGATAGGTCAGGTGCTGCATAGACTTCAGAGACTTGAACAGGTTTTGATCCAAAACCGATCTTCCTCTACCTAACATCTACATGTTAGTAGATGCAACCAGCGGACATGGCATGTTCTCCTCCATGGATGGAGCGGCTACAACCAGATAAGGATATACGAGCATGATGCAAGTAAGATAGCTTTTCGAACTCCTCTTAGAAATTTTTATTATACCATACTGCCATTTGGTTTAAAGAATACCGGTGCAACATATCAACGCTCTATGACGGCAATCTTCCACTGGAGCCGATACCTCAAGGGAGCAGCCTCAAGAAGATAACGATGTCCACGCGTCATATCGAGCAAGATCCGGGCGAGTCACTCTATCAGACAGTGGTTGAACAAGATCCGGGCGAGTCACTTTATCAGACAGTGGTACATGTCTATCATTCTATGTTGGAGAATCCGCGCTTTTGGTCATCCTCTGGAGCTTTTGAACGCTCATCTACAACAACATATGCCCTGATAGAAAGAAACAGGCCTGCCGGTAATGGAGAGCCTCATAATGTTTGTAGGGGCATATATCTCACCAACAGGCGATACAACCTTGACCTTATGTGCGGTTCCTGAAGCAGCAAGAGGAAAACCACCGAGATACAACATCCTGCGCGTCCGTCAAATCCAACTCCAGTACCACATGCACGACTCCCACGATGATGAAGCAATGTCCAAGATATTCCATATCTGGCTCGACAACAACCACTACGAACAAACCATGTAAACCACGCTTGGGGACTGAGGCTCAGCATGAAGTTCCTTCACCGTCAGTCAAGGACTTCTTCAACACGAGAAAGATGGTCAGTCAAGAATCATGTCACTCGCAAGGGTAAATTGAACTGAAGAGGAAGCCACTTCAACGCTCCCTACAGCAGAAGCTGCTTCAATGGTCTATTCAAGAGCCGCCTCAATGCTCTCTCCGGGACCCCTGTTCGCTTCAGAATCCTGCTTCAACACTCTCTCCAGGATCCACCTCAACGTTCGCACGTAAGCCACTTTAACATCCTCTCGAGTCGTTTCAACACTCAAGCTACATCAATAATCTGCGCTCTGGTCAAGTTATCTTTGATGTACTCATTGCTCAACATACGTCTCATCCATCCTTCATGAGGACCCAGCGGAGCATGAAAAATCCTTAAGTCGATAGGAGGAGGGTTATCCTGTGGAACGGATATTTTCATATAGTTGAAAGGGCGCGGTGGACAACTCATCATCAATGTTCGACATATCTTTGAAGCTGTCAACACCTCCTGACTTGGCACCAGCATTATCCCCAGAAGACATCTCAACAGGAGTTCTTTTCTTCATTCTACAATAAAAGACAGGAGTCAGTACTTGTATAAAAACGCGTGAGATGTGTAGTCACACATGACAGAACACACATTCACTTTGGAGTACACAAGGCTGGTATTGGGTCCAAACACCGGTGCTGATCAAGTCACAAGTCCGGTGTTGATCAAGTCTCAAGACCGGTATTGATCAAGTCACAGGTATCACTCAAGTTTCAAGTCCAGTGTTCATCGAGTCACAAGTCCGGTATTGCTCAAGCTTCAAGTCCGGTATTGATCAAGTGACGAGTCCGGTATCACTCAAGTTTCAAGTCCGGTATTGGTCAAGCTTCAAGTCTAGTATTGATCAAGTCACAAGTCCGGTATTGCTCAAGCTTCAAGTCCTGGTATTGATCAAGTCACAAGTCCAAAGATTTCTCAAGTTTCAAGACCGGTGTTGGTCAAGGGCACGAGGTTGGTATAAAGGTGACATTGATCAGCATACACGATATGGGACCCACGTTCAATCAAGCATATATGGCAGGACCATATTTATTTGCACAACACGGTTCTCTTATGTCATGGGAATCATGTTCACGAAATTCAAGCCCACGTTCGATCAAGCAGGCGCAGTAGCCCCACGAACGAAGAAGGCGCAGCAGTCCGTCGATTAGGCACAACCCCCCGATCGAGCGAAGCAGGCGCAATAGCCCCTCGACCTAATCAGGCATAACAAGGTCGATCTGGCAAGAACGACATTCAAACGGAGCAAGCACGGAGTGGGCCCTCGACCGAAGTAGACATAGCAAGGTCGATCGAAGCAGGCAAGACCGACATCATACTAGGGGAATTCTCTCCTAGATGCCTTTTGAACGTGACATACTCCAAGGACAGGATGACCCGTCTCTCCTGGTAACATCTAACTTTGTCTCATAAGTTTTATCTTTAACTGTCACCATCTTATGCCTACCCCACAATAGTGTAACCATTGTGTGCTAGGCGCAGGGGACTTAATGTTGATGGTGGATTTTCATTTAAGGTTAAAATTGTAAAAGCCGTAAAACTATACTGACATCTTGCAAAAGATAAAGCCATTAATAAGTGTTGGATACTCCCTCACTTAATTCACCTAGAATGGAGCATGTGGCAACAATCCCATTCTGTGAATACACGAAATTCATCCAGGTTGGAGTATGTAGCAACAATCCCATATACCCTGTGAATTTTTAGCATTATTAATTAATGCGCAATCAGCCTTGTATTTCCTGTACTCATTATCAGTGCGGCATGACGATTGAGTGTTACTCTTACAGAGCAACACGAACCTCCAAGCATTATAATGAAACCATGTACGAAATACCCGCATGTGATGACTCTCGGTGTGTTATACTAGCCCGATTGAGCCCCTCTCGGTGTGTTATACTAGCCCGATTGAGCATCCGTATCGATCAGATCGATCCGGATATGATCACGTCATCCAACTCCACAAGCATGATTGGATGACCAGATAAATTCCATCACCCCCAAGCGTGTATGGAATATCCACCGCCGAACCAACGCGGATCCCGCATGGTCGGCCTCCCGTAATTGGCCTAGCTTGCCAAAACGTCCAAACCATAGCAAGATGGGCGGAAAACCCTAAATTAGGGTTTGCGGCATATTACATGTGTCGCAAAAACAGTCCCAACCATCCATCTTCGCAGTATAGATGGAGGGTGTAGATGTAG
Organism: Papaver armeniacum; assembly: GCA_023531295.1. Classification (NCBI taxonomy): domain Eukaryota; kingdom Viridiplantae; phylum Streptophyta; class Magnoliopsida; order Ranunculales; family Papaveraceae; genus Papaver; species Papaver armeniacum. The sequence goes on from JAJJWW010009510.1 coordinate 41,514, forward strand.
ATTCAAAGGGCCCGTGAGCATGTCAACACAATCACCGTGGGGCGCCTACATACCTGACCAATCGGTCAGGACCAACCATGGTTGGTTATCCCAATTCGTACGCCGAATAAAGAATTGACGCACGGCCTTGAAACCCAAAATTAGGGTTTTGAGCATCACGAGCGTCCATCTTCTCCGGCACGAATGGAGGGTCCAAGACATACCATTATGACCACCGTGGACCCATCTATCCCCTCACCTGATCGGCCAAGGCATATCATGCCTGGTTGTTCCAAGACGCGCGCCCAAACTAGCGTGGTCACATCTCCCAAACCGCAAACTGATCTCAACCGCTCAACTTCGCCGGACGATTTGAGTGGCCCAGATCACGTTTTCATGGGATATTCAGGTATAGGCGTGAACACCATCCTACCACCTTCACACCAGACCGATCGGCCAAGACCGACCAAGATTGGTCACCTTGGAACGTGCGCCCGAAGTGAACATGACGCGCGGCTCTTGCGGCACTGGTTTTCTGTCAAAAATTGATCTCGACCACTCAACTTCACCGGACGAATTGAGTGGCCCAGATCATACTTTCGTGAGGTAATGGGTATAGGCGCCTACACCGTCATGCCGTCTACACGTATGTACGGTCGGCCTGGCCAAAGTCATATCCCAAGCTGAGATTCGACCATGCTGAAGAGGGATGCTTGCGCACCTCTTCTAAAACCCTAATTCCACCAATGGTCGCAGATGAGTGTCTCAAAGATCATCTTGTCCGTCCAACTTCACCGGCTTGGTTATACAACCCTGGTCAGGAGTTAATTGGTCAGTGAGGCGTCATCTCCCGTCACTTTACCACACCATGATGCAGTACCTACATAAAATACACACGATACTTCACAGGTATCAACTTTCTGAATAACGCAGTTATTCAACTTAGCATTACATGCTACCTTCGTGGATCCACGATCCACATATTCCAGACATCAATCATGTCACAAACTGGGGTATTGGTCTGGTGGTTTACAGCGTGCAACGCGCCATCACAAGAACGTGTTAGGAAGTTATGGACGGTTAGTGATGACAGGAGAAGTGGGCAAGACTGATCGTGTAGCACCGACACACAACTCCACTACTCCATCACTCCACTTCCTCCACTTCCCTCGAGAGACGTGAATAAGTCTCAATGACTTGTATAAATAGGTTATCCTCCCTATTTTCCACCAACAGAGCAAGTCCAGATAAAAAACAGAAACCAAGTGTTAATACAAAACACCGAATCGATAGCTTGCATCCCCGTAGCGGTTCTGCCTTTTTCGTTACAAGTCATAAGCAAGCCAACACCTTCACAATCTCAACACCTTCTTCGCTTCCTCCCTAAGATCAACCCCATCTCCTTCACTTTGTGACCGAAACAAGTCCGGAACGGCCATTTCTTGGTTTAGGCCGGACTTGCCTGCATTAATTTCCGAATCTACAAGCACTCACCGCGCAATGCATTTGTTTAGGGTTTAGATTCATTCCTCATCCACACACCCCAAATTACCAAAACCGGCAGGAATAGTTTTCACCTATAAACAGCTCCATAATTTATTTACTTCGCGGTTTGTCTTCTTAGACAAGTAATCTTACTTTGCCCTTTACGACTTCGTCTTTGATATCTTGTTGGATACTCCAATTCGGTATTTCGTATCTTAGATTTTTCGTGTGAACCTCCTCGTTTCTGTACGCATCCTCTTTGTACTTCGCAAGATTGATTGGTGACGAGGTAATTCTGACATTCGAATTGACAAGTCCCTGACTGGGATCTTTAAGTGAGATTTTCTAGCCCTATTTTTCCCCTTATGTCTGACACGTGGCGAGCCTATTTCGTGTACCTACATTTTGCCTTTTCTTATTCTACTCGATCGTGGTGAGAGGGGAATAAGAACCGTATGAAGTTAAATAACCGCCACTCCTCCCCATCAGTGCTCTCCACGTGGTCCTTTTCCTTGTGTAACCGCTGATCACCGGTTCATATTCTTCGATCGTGGGTAGCCTAGTTTGACCAGTCATCTCTATAAATACCCTATTTTTTTCAGACCTTTTAAACTTTACCTTCTTCTCTCCTCTTTTATGCCTTATGTAAGTTTAGGTCTCATTTCATTCCCCTTCAATGGCTCCCAAGAAAGTCCCCAGTCCTACTACGTCTTCGACTTATGAGGAATTTAAAGTCGACCTTGAGAAGCTGGGCATCTCTCTATCTCCGGCGATTGATTCCACCGTTTCTCCCCCTATTACCGCAACCAAATCCATGGAACTAAACTATCGATGGATTCAGATGGGAACTTGGACTTCTACAAAGATGTTGATCACCGTCGGTCAACTGAAAGCGGGTCTTTCTTTTCCCCTGTATGATCCAAAGAACCCTCTTTTTTACGAAATTCTAGTTAAGCTTCAGCGAGGTGTTTATCAATTATGTGGAAACACTATTCGTCTTGCTAATGAGTTTGTCAAAAGGTCTAATGGCGGTCCTTCCCAAATTCCACTCTTGGTGCAAGACTTCGTTCCAGCAGATTATAACATTGATTCTTTCTCCGCGAATTACGTTGGCAAGGATATGACCACGAGAGCCTATCAGGAGTGGGGCGTCAAGCTTTCTCGCAAATCTTTGGCTAACCAGTCTAAGGCCCTTCTTTTGTATGTTGACCCTCCTGGTACGAAACGAAACAAATATCTTCTTCTTTCTAATGATGAGGATTGGATGATGTTTCCCTTGGTAGCCGAGGGTCCTATGGTGTTGGGTTTCGACGAGAACGGCACCGCTCGCACTGGTCCTCTCCCTGAGCATGCCCATCTCACAACGTATGATCCGGGTCGACTTCGCTGGCCTAAGATACCTAACGAGGTCAGTCTAATTTTCCTTTGGCTTCCTTGCCTTTTATTTATATCGTTCCATAACATACTTGTTCCTGTCTCAGTATCCGCTCCCCCCCGCTTGGTATGTTGAAGAACCGCTCTAGGAAACCAGTTCAACCACAGGTTTGTATCTCATGGCCTCTTTTTTGGTCGTTACCCTCGTCAATTTCTAACTTTCCATTTTTCAGGAAAATGAACCTCAAGCAACGGATGGTCCTACTAAGAATTTGAGGAAACGCCAACGTTCCGGGATTCCTTCTGCCACTGCCCAGTTATTCCTTTCTTTCTTGACTTTGCTTTCTTCTTCTCGCGTCGTCCCTGTTTAATGAGGCGAAGTATGGTCTTCCTGACACCCCTGCAATTATTTGTATGGTGTCCGTGAAAGCGGTGATATTTGCATAACTCATGACTCTTATTCCCCTGGGTGGGTTCTCTTCCCAGATTTGGTGGCGCCGGGATCTCCTCAGTTAGTATCACTTCCTCTCATATCCTTTTTACAGTTGTGTTCAGTTTTGGGAGTTCTAACTCTGTCCATGCGTCTACCCCCTGCTTCGTTGGCTTTATGCTCTTCGGATGGTATCCTTCGGCTTTATCACTTCGCGGATTTCGAACCTTTCGCAATGACTTTTCCTTCTTTCGGTCAGCCCGCCTCAGTTCTCCTCCTGGCGTTGTTTTTATCCCTGCATGAATCATAGTGGTCAGCATGACATTCTCCTCCATCCGTTGCAACTTATCTTGCCTTTGCGAAGTTCCCATCTGAATTCTCAATCTTCGTAGATCGTGTGAGATTTCGCGGTCCATGATCCCTCTTGCTGATTCGTCAATGTCTCTTTCTCGCCCTTTGCGTTTGCTTTCATCCTCGCACCTCCTTCCATCTTCGTATCTTAGCTTACGATTTTCATCTCTCGCCTCCACTAACAGCCTCTTTAGGTCTCTTTCCCGGTCATATCCTTCTAGCAACCTTCTTTTCTGCATTCCCCGTTCGTCTTCTTCTTCGTAATCTTCATAAGTACCTTCCCTACGATATAGGGTTCTTTTCCGAGTCCAAGCTGTTATCGTTTCTGAATTAGCGCCCTCTTCTTGCGATATTCCAACCTCCATTTTGCTGCCACGTTCGTATTCTTCTCGTTTCGCCTGACTGCCCCGTTTTGCCGTTCCCGCTTGCATTTCCGAATGGTAATTTACTCGCCTCTTCTCTCGACGGAGTGTCTTACTAGGTTCTTTCGATATCATGTCCTTATCACCACCGTTCTTCTCCTCCTCTTCTTGATTTGTTTCCCCTTCCGTAATAGCCCCGGCTTTCACGATTCAGACAGGTTCCATCATGGATTCATCTTCTACACTCGGTTCGCCTTTTCGTTGCCTTATGACTTCGCGTCTTTCATCTGCTACGGACGCCTCTCCTTTCTATCCTTCCTTCCGGGCCTCCAACCGCTTGCTCTTTCTCACCACCGTTAGGGGTTTCGCTTATCTTGACTTTCCTTCCATTGTTCAATCCTTGCTGAATCTGATTTTCCGTCTGCCGCCTCACCAACTTTCTCTTCCGGATTTTAGATCTCAAACACGAATAAGTTACCAAATCTACGGAGCTTTTCTACATAAAAAAATTCGCCTGGATTTCAAGTTATTACGATCTCAAAATGGTTTTACTTTCTCTCAAACTCTTAGACGAGGATCATCCCTATTTCTAGCGCCAAAATGTAACTACTGAAAATCCAGTAGTACACCCAAAAGGAAAGCAACCAAGATCTAAGACATGTTAAGTAGTATAAACTAGAAAATCTTTATTGATGAACCAACCAAGGAAACAAAATACACGTTCGAATACAAGGAAACCCTAATCTCACTCTATAAGTTTTGCTTTATCTTCTCACCAAAATCCGATCCCCTATACATTGCCCAAGGACCTCTATTTATAGGCCAACTAACCCTAATGGGGCACAACTCATTCTACTTCGTCACGTTCTCGTGGAGGTGCTTTATACTTCGCCTAGACCGTTTTCCATAAAGTTTTTCCCCTTCTTTCGCTACCTTCACATGGGCTTGTCGGGACACCTGTCTCTTTTCTTGCTCTATAATTTATTTACTTCGCTGTTTGTCTTCTTAGACAAGTAATCTTACTTCGCCCTTTACGACTTCGTCCTTGATATCTTGTTGGATACTCCAATTCGGTCTTTCGTATCTTAGATTCTTCGTGCGAACCTCCTCGTTTATGTACGCATCCTCTTTGTGCTTCGCAAGATTGATTGGTGACGAGGTAATTCTGACATTCGAATTGACAAGTCCCTGACTGGGATCTTTAAGTGAGATTTTCTAGCCCTATTTCTTCCCTTATGTCTGACACGTGGCGAGCCTATTTCGTGTACCTACAGGAAGTCCGGGAACTAAGTATGCATACACATACGCATACTATCCTAAGTCCAAGTTCCAGAATTCAACTGAGGTTGTAAGTATGCATACCCGTTCGCGTACTGACGAAACTAAACTCAGTCCGGCTACTTAAGTATGCGTACCCGTTTGCGTACTTGATTAGGTTATGTTCTAAAATCAGTTTGTTCATGAACTAATACATTTATAAATTAAGAAATGCAATCTTTTGCAAACCGTGGCTATAATGTTCATGAAATGATTCGAGTGAATCAAGATCGATTTTGCTTCAATTGTGTCATGTATACTTCTATGAGAATATAAACAATTGAATAACTCTCTAACTAGTTTCATTTTAGTCATTTGAACTAGTTGTGATAAAGATGAATAAGGTTGATATGAAAGTGTACAAATGGATAACCTCGATTAACTATTGTTGAACCAACTAAGTGTACACATTTAGGTACGGTTGCCTTTATGTAAATGTTGGTACATTTCATTTGTGTATGACAAGCTAAGTTCTATCTAACAGTTGAAAGATATTAGCTTGAATCTAATCAGGTTTTCATCTAACGGTGAATATTGAATGCTTTGTTACCAAGGTAACATTGATTGCAAATCGTGATTTGGAGAATATATAAAGGAGAAATCTAGCAACTGGGAAACCTAATCCCCACACCTCCTATGTGATACTAGTTGCGACTAGAGTCGATTCTCCTTAAACCTTAGGTTTTTCTAAAACCCAGTAGGTTAACGACTTAAAGACTTCATTGGGATTGTGAAGCCAGACCCAACTATTTTCTCTGTAGTTGCGTGTTCTGATCTTGCTGTTTTCTATTGTGATTGAGTACTATCTTGTTTAAGATTTGCTCGAGATTTATTCTCCGATAGGCAAGATTGAAAAGTAGTCACAAACACCTTCGTCTCATCGGTTGTGATTCCACAATATCTTGTTTCGTTAATCGATTAAGATTATTGTGAGGTGACTGATATTACTAGGCTGTTTTTCGGGAATATAAGTCCGATTTATCAATTGGTTCATGTTCACCTTGATTTATCAATTGGTTCATGTTCACCTTGATTTATCAAAAGGCAGAACGAAACTCGTAAGTATATCTATGGGAGACAGATTTATCTATTCAATAGACTTTTCTGTGTGATACAGATTTGTTTATTAAGTCTTTGAATTTGGGTCGTAGCAACTCTTAGTTGTGGGTGAGATCAGCTAAGGGAATCAAGTGCGCAGAATCCGGCGTAATTCTAGAGGCGTAAGGAACGTAACTGTACCTTGATCAGTGTGAGATTGGTTAGGGCTCAACTACATTCCAGTCCGAAGTTAACTTGGAGTAGGCTAGTGTCTGTAGCGGCTTAATACAAGTGTGGTGTTCAATCTGGACTAGGTCCCGGGGTTTTTCTGCATTTGCGGTTTCCTCGTTAACAAAATTTCTGATGTCTGTATTATTTCTTTTCCGCATTATATTTTCTATATAATTGAAATATCACAGGTTGTGCGTAGTTCAATCAATTAGATAACCCAACCTTTGGTTGTTGATATAAATTGATTGACACTTGAACATTGGTCTTTGGTACCGTTCAAGTTGTTTCACATAATAATCAGGCTCACGGATTTCTATCTGTTTGATTTGCTGATTGCATTGTGAAACAGAGATACAACTCTTGGATATATTTCTTGATTGAGCTCACTTTATTAGTTGGTGCTCTCAGAATTATATTGGAGTTTTTCCATACAGATTGCCTAAACGAAATATTGGGTGAGGTTGTTAGACCCCCGCTTTTTCACAACAATTTCATCAAAAATTACAAAAAAATGTAAGCATTTGTAAGATCACTGTCTTCTTTTCTAACAAATTCGTATTAACCATATTGAATTCAACTAAAAGAATTTGAGTAGTACAGAAATACGGAAATCAAAGAAAATCAATTGATTGAGACAAGTTGTACTGTTTGAGAAAATTATATATAGAGAGAAAAGATTTAGGTTTTAAAGAAAATAGTTGTTATGATAGCCGTTGGGATCTGAAAGTGAAAACCATAAAGTCGTTAAAAATAGTCGTCAATTGATGCCCAAATGAGATGTGAGAAAGATGTAAAAAGAAAAAAAAATCAAACAATATAAACATGATGACAAAAACTAAGTTTCCGTAATTATTTTGACGGAAACTCGGTATCCCTCTGGTGTTTTACAAAAACTCAATTTTCGTACATGAGTTTCCACACATTACAGGAACTCAGTTTCCATCATCGATCTCTTGTCTAGTGAATCCTCTCTAGCCAATACCCGGTTTTAAGTTACATGATTCCCATTATTTATGGCCGAAAAATATGCCATAGTACTTAAGTTTTGGGTATAATGTAGCCAAATCCAATAGAAACCATACACCATCATTGTGCTTGGCGTAAGGAAAAAAGTAGGCAGTGCCGGCCTTTGATAGCGATGATTTTAGATCTAAAAACATGAACATCGGGGCGGATTTTTTTATAAAGGGCGTAAACATGGTGTAATAATGTTTACTATCAACAAAAAAAAATAAAAAATTCTAAGAAAAAGGTGAATAAAGCTCACCGTTCACCACTAAAGATAATTTCCTTAATTCCACGGTTGATATTTAAAGATCATATACAAATTGCAATTGTCTTTTAGAATTTGATCAATAGAGATTCCAAAACCTCCACAAGGTATTACTACACATTAACTATTCATTTAAAGAATTAACAATTCGTTGGGGTTTTAAGATTAATGCAAGGTATTACTAAGCATAATTTATTCTTGCATATCTTAGGTTGTTATTTTTTTTCTTCTTATACATCATAAGCAAGGGAACAGGGTTATTAACATCAATCATCAGTCAATGACAATACATAGACGCCGGATTTGGATCAAAAGAGCGCAAAGGCAAATCGATAAAAAATATAAAAAACTCTTTGGAAGAAACACGCATAGGCAAATTTCTATGAATGACAAGAAGAAGATGAAGCAGCTCGAGAAGTACAACATAGATATTTGTTGTACCCGTAATAGACCCAGTGATGACGACGATGATATAGTAGTATGTGAGATACTGAGCAGACTGCCGGTGAAATCGCTTATGCGGTTCAAGTGCGTGTGTAAATGGTTTAATATGTATGGTTGATAGCAAGGTCCACTATCGCGTTCGGATATACAATCCCAACACCCGAGAAATCACACCACGGATCAAATCAACATTATTAATGAATCAGCAAGAAGGAGACCGTTTTGACGTTTTTAAAGATGATATGTTTCCGACCTATCAGTTTGGGTTTGATCCCGCCACTAAGGAGTACAAAGTTCTTTGTCTATGGAGCAAAGTAGTCTAAATCGTTCCTCGATCCTACTCGGTTGGGGAGCTTGGAGCGAGGAGCAATAAGTTCGGACTTGGAAATCGCCAAAACTCGGTCTAGTACTAGGAACCTATTTGGTGAAGACTTATATATTGCTGCTCATAAGTCATGATTTTTAACTAAATAAATTACAGTTTTGACACTATCATGTAAATAAGTGTGTAATATTGTTATAATTAACGTATTTATCACGTATCTAGAGGTTTTTCCATTTGACAACTCTCATCTGAAGGGTTACAAAAAGTTTCTTTTCTGATTTTACTGCATGCAGGGCCAACTCGGAAAAATCGTTAACTCGTTTTGCTCAAAAATCCGTAAAATCGGGTGCCTTAATCGCAAAAAATCGGTACTGACTTGGAATCGGAAATCGCCTCGGTCATATAACCTGTAGCGATTACTCGGTGAGTAATCGGCCTTGGAGAACGATTTTGACTACACTGCTATGGAGTACAAGTTGTAAAGAGGTTTGTGAGGTCCTAACTGTAGGCCAAACTAAGTGGAGAAGGGTCAGAAACGAAATCCCATCAAACAACTTTTATGATGGAAATTATGTTTATGCAAATGGTTGCATCTATTGGATAGTTTATGAGTGTCTAACTGTATTTGATGTCGGAAATGAGAAGTTTAGAGTGATCCCAGTCTCTAATTGCATCAGTGATCAGCCTCGGGACTGTGGTCAAAATATTGAATTGTTAGATGGACGTGCAGATCTATTATGTAGAATGTTTGTTTATGAGGGTCGAGAAGTTGGATTACTTGAAATGGGCGGGCATGTAACTGTATTCCGCAGGATGAGCGATTACACCGCCAAGTTGTGGATATTTAATGAGGACATCAAAGAGAACACAAGTATTGCCACTCTTACTGTTTTTTGGAAAGACCAAAGAAAAATGCTGGAGTGAACTAACTATCAAGTTACCTTTCTGTTGGGCTGGTGATGAACAATGTGTATATATTCATACTGTCCCAGGAACAAACCAAATAATTTTTGAAACCTATAGAGATTGTTCAGATAGACGAATAGAGTATGCTTCTCTTTATTCTTATAATTGGAAAAACAAGATTTTCACAGAGCTTAAACTTAGTGGGATTCCCTCCTCAATTCCAGAGTATCAGGCTTCATTGTTTACAACTTTCTTTGAAATCCTTGTACTTATTCGGAAAGCAGGGGAGGCAGGCATCACATTTGGCAAAAAATAGAGTAGGATTTCTTAATATTTCGTGTGACATGGATACCATATTTTTCTTAACTTTAATTTAATTTTACTGTTTTTTTTTTTTAAAGAATGTGTGATTATGTGAAACTGGAAAGCTCTCATGGAAACTTCTCAGCAGGTTTGTCGCTTTTGTCATGAAGCAACACTTGGTCTTCACGAGTTCATATAGCAGCATTATTTCATTTGATTGGCGAAACACCCATTACAAGATAAGAAAATAGAATCCAATCACCCATTTGAGTAATTTCGTCCATCATGCGTCTTGTCTAGCGAATTGGGAGAGTTGGAAAAGGTTTTTGGGTGAATACTTCCACACATAACTGGTGGAGATAACTTTATTATTTATACTTGAGAATAAATCTCAAGTTGTTACAAGTTGTTACACACATGAATATTGTTGAACTTTGAATAACTTGAAAATATCTAACTTATAAGGAACTAGTTGAACGCCTACTTTGATGTTCCGTTAGAGTCTTCACCTGACTGAGAGTCTTTAGGAACTGAAGTGGTTACATGCTTAACACCTCCCCTTTAGTTGTGCTTGAGTTGACGAATGTGCAACTTGGATCTTAGGAATTGAAACCTTGGTGCTGATAACCCCTTTGTGAAAATGTCAGCCAATTGATCTCTAGAGCTGATAAAACGGACATGTAGTTGTTTACTTGCAACCCTTTCTATGACAAAATGGTAATCAATCTCTATATGTTTCGTACGAGCATGAAACACTGGATTGGCTGTGAGATAAGTAGTACCTAAGTTATCACACCATAGAATGGGAGCTGAGATCGAGATACCTAGCTCACGAAGAAGAGATTGTATCCAAATTAATTCAGAAGTAGCAATTGCTACCCCCTGTATTCCGCCTCCGTACTAGATTTTGACACGGTCCTTTGTTTCCTTGCACTCTAAGACACTAAGTTGCCCCCAAAATAGACACAGTAGCCACTGGTTGATCGTCGATCATCTAGACACCCTGCCCAGTTTGCATATGAGTAATCATGAAGAGTAAAATCTTACGATGGTTTTAGATATAGACCATAATTCACAGTATTCTTGAGATATTAAATTATTCTCTTAACAAGCTCCCAATGCTCAACATAAGGGTCATGCATATATTGGCAAACCTTATTTAATGCAACAAATATATCAGGCCTAGTAAGATGTAAATATTGTAACGCTCCCACAACGCTACGGTATAAAGATGGATCAGCAAACCTTTCAGAACCTCCTTTCTGTATCTTCATATTAGGAGCAAGTGGTGTACATACCGGCTTGACACCATCAATCTTAGTACGCTTGAGTAGATCAGCAACATACTTTCTTTGAGTGAGCACCAGATATTGATCTTGCCTGATCACTTCTACTCCCAAGAAAAACGATAAATCTCTCATTTCCTTGATTGCAAACTCAGCACCCAAATATACAATGAGAATAGTTATCTGAGCAGGGTCAGATCCTGTGACAATAATTCCATCAACATACACCAGCACATAAGTTATTGAAGCAGAAGAATGCAAAACAAAAAGTGAGCTATCTGCAATTGAAGCTTTGAAACCTAGCTGAATTAAGTAGTTACTGAGCCGCGAAAACCAGGCCCTAGGCGCCTGTTTTAGCCCATACAATGATTTGTGGATCTTGCAAACGTGATTTGGGTTTGGATCCACATAACCTGTTGGTTGCTTCATGTAAACATCTTCCTCTAACTGTCCATGCAAGAACGCATTCTCTACATCCAACTGTTTCAAGGACCAGTTATTCATGACTGCTATTGATAATACCAGACGAATTGTGCAAGGTTTAATGACAGGACTGAAAGTCTCCCCATAATCAATTCCCTCCTGCTGGTTAAAACCCTTTGCGACCAAACGTGCTTTAAATTTATCAATGCTACCATCTGGGTTCTGTTTTACTTGATAAACCCATTTTGATCCTACAACATTCATTCCTTTCTCACACTTGACCAAAGAATATGTACCATTCCGAATGAGGGCATTGATCTGAATATCCATAGCTTTCCGCCACTTTGGATTCTTACTTGCAATCGAATAACATGTTGTTTCCATGAAATCGTCATCTGGTAATGGATGTTTTGAAGCAGTCAAACACAGCTTTTTAATTGGCTTTGTAATGTCATCTTTCGCCCTTGTCACCATGGGATGAGTCACATCTCTACTTTGCACTGGCTGATCTTCAGCAGTTTCAGAATGCAGTACAGTCGAGCCATTTGATGCAGCGGAGTTGGAAGGAGTAAGCTCAGGAGAATGCAGCAGCTGTGGTGGAGAAATATGTGTTGCAGTTGCCGATGGAGATTCATTCACAGACAAGCTTGCTAGAGATGACACATCAACTTCATGGTGATGTGCTAGTGATTGTATAGTACCAGCTCCCTGCATCATGGGTAAGCTACCACTTCTAAAAGGTTTCTTAATTAAAACACTTGTGCTAGATGGTACAATACCTGGATTTGGCATCTGAGATTGCTGCTTGAGAGATAAGAATGGGAACGAGCATTCCTCAAAACGAACATGCCTGGAGATGTAGATTCTATTTGTTTCCATATGCAAACACTAGTATCCCTTGTGTGCATTGATATAGACGATAAAAACACAAGGTAACGACCTGGGTTCTATCTTGTTACTGTTATATTGTCTAAGACAAGGATATGCTAAACATCCAAATACTCGCAAGAATGAGTAGTTTGGTGACTTTTGGAACAACAGTTTTAGGGGAGTTTTTATTTCATAGCTGGATTTTGGAAGCCTATTTATCAGATAACAAGCAGTAGTGAAGGCATCCGCCCAATAAGACTTAGGCATATGTGAATGAAACAATAGAGCTAAACCAGACTCCGTGACATGTCTAATACGACGCTCTGCCAAACCATTTTGAGGAGATGTATGAGGACATGAAAATATGTGTTGAACCCCTGACTCATTCAGATATGAAAGTAAACTTTTTATATTCTAGTGCATTATCAGATTTGAAAATCTTTATCTTATGATCTGTGAGGTTCTCTATTTGTTTTCGAAACAGAATAAAAGTTTGTAATGCATCTGATCTTTGAACCAGAGGGAAAACCCAGGTATACTGAGCATAGACATCCATAAACAAGATATAATAACGAAAACCAGTTCTTGATAAAGAAGGAGAAACCCATATGTCTGAAACAATCAAGCTCAAAGGCTTGTCATAAACAGTGTTGCTAAGGGAAAAGGACAATTTCTTGCTTTTACTAACATGGCAAGAATGACAAAACTCAAAACTTTTATTTTGGACTGGAAGGGGAAAATGATGACATATCTTTGAAACAGTACGCAGCATTGGATGTCCTAATCGCTGGTGCCATAGCAAAAGAGAAGATGAGACCAGTGCTTGTGGTTTTATTGGATCCTCTAGCATGTTAACTCCCTCAAAAATATAAAGCCCATTCTTATTGAGCCCTCTCAGCAGCGTTATCCCCGTGCGCTTGTCCTTTACAACAAAAAAAAGAAGTGTGAAATTCAAAATAGACATCATTGTCTTTACAAAACTGCGAGACTGACATCAAATTAGTTTTGATCTGAGGAACTTGTTCTGCTGAAAAGTCCTTAAATTAAATGTGAAAGATGCATTACCAGTGTTTGCAATATCCAATGCATTACCATTTCCAACATGAACTTTCTCAGTTCCATTGTATTCATGGGGAATTGTCAGATTGCTCAAGTCGGCAGTCAGATGATGGGTGGCACCAGGGTCTGTCACCCATTGATTGTCAGCACGTCCTCCAGGTAATGCAACATAAGTTGCTGGTGATCTTTGATTGGTATTGTTTGGTTTCTCATAACGAAACCAGCATCTGTCACCAAGATGGCCTTTCTTCTTGCAGATCTGACATGGTTGATCAAACTGGCTGCTCCTTTGAGGCTGCTGATTGCGACGATTTGATTGATTGTTGTTGGGTTGATAAGACCCTCTATTTTGGTTGTTGAATCTCCTTGGATCACCTTTGCCTGATGAAGTCGAGTTGGAAACTGCTACATTAGCAATGGGTGACTGCAACAATGAAAGTTGCTGCTCTAGCCTCATGTCAAAGGTCAGAAGATGAGAGTAGAAGGTGTTTTTATCCATCCTCTCGATCGTACTTAACGCAGTCACAATTGGATCATAACTCTGATTTAGTCCATTGTTGATGGACTGCTTCCTTTCATCAACAGATATTGTGCAACCTGATTCTGCTAACTGAGCAAACAAACTTTTAGCATCATTCAAATATTGTTTCAAAGTCTTATTACCTTTGTTCAAGTTGTGAAGCTGTTTCTTGAGATTCATCCGGTGAGTAAAGGTTTTTGGCACATACTCCGACTCCAATTTATCCCATATTTGTTTTGTTGTGTCAAGTCTTGCAACTGTTCTTAGAACTTCAGGAGTTAAAGTTGAATTCAACCATCCAACTATCAGAGAGTCTTGTGATTCATACACAGTGAACTCCGGATTTATATCTTCACTTTCAGGAAGATTTCTTGCTGGTTTTTGTTTGGTTCCATCAATGAAACCAGTGAGATCATAACCTTTTAGGATAGGTTTAAACTGAGCTTTCCAAAGTAAATGATTGGTCTAAGTATGTTTCAAAGTGACGAGATGATGAATTTGTGTTTGACGGAGGGTGTTTGTATTTTCTGTTGATATTTGGGTTTTTTTTTTTTTTTTTTTTTTTTTTTTTGTGATGTAGTTGCGGAAGGTGGCTTGGATCAAGGCTGATACCAAGTTGGAAAAGGTTTTTGGGTGAATACTTCCACACTAAACCGGTGGAGATAACTTTATTATTTGTACTCGAGAATGAATCTCAAGTTGTTACAAGTTGTTACACAGATGAATATTGTTGAACTTTGAATAACTTGAAAATAGCTAACTTATAAGGAACTAGTTGAACGCCTACTTTGATGTTCCTTTAGAGTCTTCACCTGACTGAGAGTCTTTAGGAACTGAAGTGGTTACATGCTTAACAGGGAGCAATTACATATGTTTGATAGGCACAAGACGAAGAGCAGATTTCTTGTGAACTGTAAGTCCAGATGATTCATCCATCTTTACGTCTTCTTTACTCATTCCATTTGGCAACTCCCAATCAAAACAGTATAACAAATTCGCCAGTGCGAGTTCCACCGTCGCCATTCCCATATTAATACCTGGACACACTCTTCGACCTGCTCCAAAAGGTAAAAAATCAAAAGATTGTGTTCTAATATCAACAGAGCCGTCTATGAATCTCTCTGGGAAGAATTCTTCTGGTTTCTCCCAATACTTTGGATTCCTTCCTATCGCAAACACGTTTACATAGACCCTGGTTTCCGGTAATATGTCGTACCCGTTGATTTTACTCTGTTGTATACTCTCTCGAGGAACCAGTAATGGCAGTGGTGGGTGAAGTCTTAGTGTTTCTTTGACTACCATTTTGTGGTACTGAAGGTGATCAAGATCTACTTCTTCTACCTTCCCTTTATTTCCTGCGTAACTTCTAATTTCCTCTTGTACTTTCTTCATTGATGCAGGGTTTCTAATCAGCTCTGCCATTGCCCAGCCTATGGTAACTGCAGTTGTCTCCACTCCAGCAAGAAATAAATTCTGAAAAAAAATCATACACAAAAAACACAATGATTCTTGTTCCAACACAAAAGATCATGGGTAAGGGAATAATTACCATAAGAACTGCCTTGATATGGTCTTTGGTTAGACGGATTGAACTACGTCGGTCCTTCTCTAGTTTGAGCAGAACATCTATGATGTCTTCATGGCCTGATATTATTCTTTGCGGATCGAGATGCTTGTCGATGATTTTCTGATAAAAAGTATCTAAATCATGGAAGCTCTTCTCAAGCCTTCCATGCATTCCAGTCAGTCTGTCAATAATCCAACCTACTCCAGGAAAAAAATCTGTTGCAGTGAAACTTCCTAACATATTAATAGCTTCATAAACAATTTCTTGAAATCTACCACTTCCAAACTCATAACTCATGCCAAAAGCAACTTTACATACAATTTGATCAGTAAGAGATAATGTCTTTTGAACAATATCAACTGGGGTAACAGAAATAGTGGATTCAGATATAGAATGAATCATGGCTGCAACTTCTTCTGCTCTCAGAGCTCCAAAAGATTGAACTCTCTTGGCACTAAAAAGTTCGTGAACACATACTTTTCGAATTTCTCTCCAGTACTCTCCATAAGGCGCAAAAGCAATATCTAAGAAGTTGTAAGAAAGGCGTTTTGGACCAACCGAACGCGGTCTACTGCAAAACTCAAGGTCATTTGTTCTCAGGACTTCTTCTGCAGCTTCTGCTGATGAGACGACAAGAGTCGGTACACTACCCAGATGCAGAAGCATGACCGGTCCATACTTTTTAGAGAGTTCCCATAAAGATCGGTGAGGCGTCTCACCAAGTTGATGAAAATTACCAATGATGGGAAGCTTAGAAGGGCTTGGTGGAAACTTGAGTCTGTCTGGATCTTTGGGCTTACTTGTAACTTTCAGAAGATAAAATGGGAAGATGAGAAGAGGAAGGAGAATTGAAAGGAAAGGTATCCACGACGATAACTCCATACAAAGAAGAGGTAGTTCTGGTGTTTATTCAACAGAGAAGGCAAGGATTTTTTAAGCCGAGTTGCCACTAGAAACTGAAACATTACATGCCACGCCCAGCTAGTTTATTTCTGTAAGCATATATAGTACTTCTTTTGTAATCTCTTATCTTTAGCAAGTCTCATATATACCACACATTCAAGAAATAATTGTACGTTAACTGTAGATTAGTGATAAGAAAGACACAATAATAAATCTAGTTGAAAATGCATGATGACAGGGCAAACCATACTCCAGGCTGATTTTTTTTTCTTTTTCTTTGAAGCAATATTTGAGGCTGATATAGGAGCAATCTATCACCTTCCAATTTTAACAAAGCTCGAGCGCACCGACATTAGACGTTCAAAAGAACTGTATTTAGCACATTTTAACAGCATTAAAGCGTTTTACAACTATTTGACAAAGATTGGAAAGCAATTTGGAATCATCACTAATTCAATGCTAGAACTATCACACAGAAGATATTTAACAAAAAGACCAACAACAGACAGAAAACAGCTTGAAGCATTAACGCTTTGAGAATTGAGGGGCCTTGCGAGCCTTCTTAAGACCAACTTTCTTCCTCTCCACAATTCTTGAATCTCTGGTCAGAAGGCCTTCCTTTCTCAAAGCAGTCCTGTAGTTCTCACTCACCTTGAGCAAAGCTCGAGCAATACCAAGTGAAATAGCCTGAGCTTGACCAGACAGACCACCTCCATGAGCTTTAATGAATACATCGTAGCTCGTTTCATAACCTAACGTAACTAGTGGGACTTTGATGTACTGTAGCCACAAAGGATTTCCTTGGAGGTATTCCTGTACAACATAAAAATTCTTGTCTCATAATGGGAGAGATATAACCAGATTCAACAGTAAAGATAAATTCCATAATTGGAATTGATAGTGGTTCAAAGTTAGCTTGGAGATTTCTCGCACAAACAGAAAATTTGGAGTTCTAGTCATTAACCTAAAATTTTCATCTCTTTTACTCCTATACTCGCACAGAGAATTGGTTTCATGGTCTTCGAAGGCTTACATGAAGGGTTGCAAATGGATAGCATGCTTGGTAGGCTATAACGGGGCTATCCAAATTTCAACATGGCACAATAGTGAGCTCCACATTATAGTGACTTATTGGTACCCAAAATACTTGGATCATGTGGTACAGTAAGTTGGTCAACCAAATAACCAGCAAATCAGACCATGGAATGTCACTCTGTTCAATTCGATTTTTAGAACACAAACTGTGCAGGAAATTATGCAATCAGAATTCCAGAAGGAGGATGTGATCAACTAAAGTGGACTTTAAGCAGAAGTGGTCGTTTTACAGAAAAATCAGTACACAACATGTTATACAAGAGGAATGCAGAATAAGGCAACCTCAACCAAACTAGCAATTTCCTTGGCTCTCAAGCCTCAACACCTAAATTAACTACTTCGTAATGGTTAGTTATTCATAATTGCCTTCCTCTAAAGCTAAAATACAAAACCTAATGCTCCAGACTGCCTTACTATGCTCTTTTAGTAAATCTCATGCTGAAACTAACAATCATTTATTTCTAGAGCCAAGGTGTTGTTTGCTTCTAGTAACTTTCATTGCAAGAATCCAGATACAACTACCCAAGATTCATGATTAAAACAGTGGATTAACATACCCAGACTCAATGCTCAACCTGATGTTGACAGAAGCACATCTGGAAAACCAGATGAGATAATGTTTTTTAACAACACTACCCCAGACCCAACAGACACTATATAACACATTAACCAATACACACATGCATATCCACCAGGCTCAAAGATTAAATTCACAACTCCATTGCACCCACTCACCATCTACAGGAAAAACTATCCTCCAAATGGATGAAACAAGATCAACCTAAATGCATATCTTTATAAACACTCTCGTATTGCACCCACTGGTCTAGCTGTTAGAGATGATACCAGTGATTCATGGAGCGAGGGCCATCCAAATAAAGGCGAAGATCCATCATAAGGCCCTTTCTCTTCATTATACTGCCAATTGGGCAAAAAAACTAGATCATAATCAATTTGTCTGTGATAGTGGCTGTGCCAATGCAATTAAAGGCAGCAGTAGGTAGTGGCAATCAAGGTCATATATACCCAGTCAACTGGATTAATCAGAGCCTCATGGGAGACACGGTAGTTATTCTGAAGTCCTAATCAGAGCAAGTATGTAACTCTTTTCTTTTTAATGCAAAGAGCAAGTCTGTAACTATGTAGGAAGAATTGCTGCTGATAGCCTAGCTAAATATGCTCACTCTAACAATGTAGGAGAATCTCTTGTATGATAATACTTTAAATCAATTGATTTGCAAAAACAACTCTTCCACATCCTTTTTATCTTCATCCAATTCATCTTAAGAAATTCGCCAATGTTAGCCCACATTCTTCTTTCTCATTTTTTCAGAAAAACTACAGACTTCCGAGGAAAGGCGACTGACAGGATGAGGGGACACACGCCCCACTCACCAACGTAAATGGAAACCCAACAACTCACTTCGCTTCCCCATTTTCAGGCCCCTTTTCTCGACCCTAATACAACTGCTATACTCATTCTTATAACTCTACAATATGTCAAGAGGACTACCCACCAGAACAAGCTGGTAAGAGGACTACCAATTAGAGATTCATCCTGCACTCTATACCACAGAAATTAGGCTACATAATGTCATCACTGACCTAATCCAAGTCATAGTGTTACAAACTACGATTACTCAAGCACAAAATGTATACAAAACCAGCCTACTCTATATCATACAAACCCTAAACAAGTAGTAGTTAGGAACATACACAAAAAGAAAATCACTGAAACACAAATTCAAATTGCAAAGTTAAATGAAAAATCCATATTACCTTAGCATCACGGTAATTGATAATAACCTTTCCAGTTCCTTCTTGAAGAACTACTCTAGCAATTGCACACTTCCTACGCCCAGTTCCAATAATAGTTTGAGCAGCAAAACCTCCTGGAAGTCTAGATTTGACTAATTTCTCAATGCTTTTACGCTCAACTTCGAGTGGAGTAGCTACAGCTGCAGAAGACGCAACAACGACGAGTGATGGGGTGGTTTTGTGACGAATTTGAGATGAAAATGATTTTGATTTTGTGGGTGAAGATAATGTTAAGGTTTGAGATTTAGGGGAAATTTGAGATGAGAATGAGAGAGATGAGAAAGATGAAGTAAGAGAAGAGATTGAAAGTGCCATTTGGTTTGTAACAAGAAATCGAGCTCTTCACTGTGTGTATAGAGATGGGTTTTTAGTTGTTTTTTTACAGGATAAAACCCTTTTTGTGAGAATTTGGGGAAGAGCTTCAGGAGGAGGAAGAGAGAAAGAGAGGGAATGGATTAGATAATGTTAGTGTAAATGACGGAGATGTCCTCGGTTTTATGGGGGATTCACATTGTATGCAAAAAAACAAAAAAAAGTTGGGATTCGCATTGTATGCCAAAAAAAACCCTAGCCTTTTTAAAGCAACACTGCAAAGTGGAAAGATAACTTTGGGGATGATCAAAACAAAGAAAAAAAACCAAAAAAAAAAGTAAAAAATTTTGGTTTACTCCGTGTTGCGACGCTACGGGGCAAGACTAAACTTTCATCAGGTGTAATTTTAAAGTTCGTCCCAATCAGGCGAACTTATTAGTTGCGCCCCATTTTTTTTTTTTTTTTAATTCGGGCGTAACTTTGAATTGCGCCCGATCATCAGGCGTAAATAATACCTACGCCCCACCTCAAACGTAAATAAACTCGAAAGAAAGCGAAACTTGTCGTAGATGAGCGAAGGTGAAGGATATTGTAAGGTGTAATAATTGGGCTGCCGGAAGATGGCAATCGGGGTTGGCCAATGTCATGGAGAACTCAATGTTAGGTGCCGGGCGTAACTTAAGCTTAATCACACGAAGAGACATGAAAGTGTTGAATTTTGGAACAATCGGAAGATAGGTTTATATATTAACCTACCGATTGCAGGGGATGGGATTTTTAGTCGAGAATCGGCAGGTTTATACGTTATTAACTCACCGATTCTCGGGGATTGTGCAAAATATTTGGTCAGAATCGAGGATTGCTAATATACTTTTCTCTCCGATTATCATGTGTAAAGAAAACCATTCTTCGTATCCAAACAACACCACAATCGGAAGGTAAATGTGCACCTTCACTTAATAACAATAATCGGTTGGTTTATTTGTAATGTTCCCTCCGAACGTTATATGTAAAAAAATTTGTTCTCTCGTAACCAAACAACACCATAATCGGAAAGAAATTGAGCGCATTTACTACCGAATATTCGTAATCGGATGTTTGTGGTTTCGTTAATGTCCGATTATTATACTAAAAACAACTATGGTTTTCGTAACCAAAAACACCCAATAAATATTGAAATTAGCATCCAAATCACGAAATGGTTTGCATGGGTTACACTCCAAACCTATGGAATTTGGCCGTGGGGCTCCTTATAATCGGTAGGTTATTAAGTTGTTAACTCTAGATTATGGTAGATTTCAAAATTCATCACATGAATGATTTTAGAAAAAACTCATTTTGGGGCGACCCATAATCGGATGGTTTGGTAATATATTTAACGATTATGGCTGCATCCAAAACGCGAACCAAGTGGTTATGGTGTTTGTGTGCACTAAATACCTGAAATATGGCAAAGGTTGGAAGTTATAATCGGGTCATATATAATATACCCTACCGATTATGGTAGATTTCAAAATTCATTACGTGAAGGATTTTAGAAAAACTAAATTTGGGGCAACTTATAATCGGTAGTTTATGTAACCTATTTATCTTCCGATTATGGTTACATGCTCAAGCCTAGTGGTTATGGTTTGCACCCCTCAAAACCTATGGAATTTTACTTATAATCGGTAGTCTTACAAGTTGGATAAGCTATCGATTATTGAGTATCACACAACAATCGGTAGGTATATTTTAATTTAACCTACCGATTCACCCGTAACCTACCGATTATGGTGTTGGCTACCGATCATATAAGGCCATTTCGAAAAATCGAAGATAAGGGGTAGCTTAGATTTACGTTTGGTGACCTTTTTGTCTTTTAGTGTCGCCCCTAACTAAAAGTGCAAGGAGCAAAAACCAAAAAAGTAAAAATTTTGGTTTACTCCGTGTTGCGACGCTATAAAGTTCGTCCCAATCAAAGGCGAACTTATTAGTTGCGCCCCATTTTTTTTTTTAATTCGGCGTAACTTTTGAATTGCGCCCGATCATCGAAGCGTAAATAATACCTACGCCCACCTCAAACGTAAATAAATAACTACGCCGGTGTCGGTAACTTTAAATTACGCCCGACTAAAACCAAACTAAAGACCAAATATGGTCTGGTTTTTGGTTTTACTCTGGTTTTTGATCTTTACTCCGCTCGACTGCGTCTGGTTTCTGGACCAAAATTTTAGTTTTGGTCTCCCGCTGTGGATGCTCTTAGGGTCTCAAAAAGAATTAGGGGAAACAATTTATACCCAGCCAAGGGCACTAGTTAAGGGATACCCTATAGGACATTGAAGTTACCTAAATACCCTTCAAGTAAAAAGAAAATAAAAACCAAATCAAATTCATTTCAACTATTCTTCTTCTGCTCTTCCTCTTCTCTCCCGACGGTGGAGGCAAAAAAAAATTTCCCTCGTTCTTCAATTCAACTCATCGTCGTCGTGAATCGTAAAATCAAAACATCGTCGATTCTTTTTTTCAACGATGTCTACAAAAGATAAACGCAAAGGAGCTCGAACGAAAAACGTAGTTCGCGGTGTGGATCCACATATTGGAATTCTAGCAAGAAATAAAGAAATTGTTGCTGAAAATGACGAAGAACGCGAAGAACACGAAGCCGCGGATGTAGTTGGTGGTGGCGAATCTGATAGTCAAACACTCCGGCAACTTCAAATGGCCCCAATTAGGTAAGACTCTATCATTTTTTGGGTTTATTTCGCTTTAGTTCGACGAATCGAGAAAAAAAATTCTAGGGTTTTCGGTTATTTACCCAGATTCGGTAGATATTCGCGCTAACTGACTTTCGAATGTAGTCGTGTTCTTCAATTCTCAAGAACATGGCCAGTATTCGAGAGATAGGTTTTTAGGTTAACTTCCGAATATGGTTTGTCATAGCTTCCTGTGTACAAAATGGTTATAATCGGTAGTTTAAAAAAACAATTGGCTTCCGAATATGTTGATATAGAGACACAGTAATCGGAAGTGCACTTACTACCGAATATATTATTTTGAAAAATTCTCAAAGTTGTGATTTAGGCAAAATCCCATTTTGGGGACAGGAAATATTCGGAAGAGAATAATGTTGTATACTTCCGATTGTAAAATGTTGAAACTGAAATCGTTTTGGGGCCAGTATATATTCGGTAGCAAATATTATTAATGACTTTCGATTATATAGGCTGCAAAATTCAGAGTTTCCTGAACTCCAATTAATGAGTATTCGGTAGGAAACAAATTTGCTTATCTCCCGAATGTTATTATTCGGAAACAAAATGTTTCCTTTTACTTCCGATTGTCTACATTCGGGTTTTGTTTGTGTATTTTTGCTTCCGATTGTATAGTTTGTAAACGTTTCTTATTTTTTTGTTTAGGCGAAGTCGAGCTAAGCAAGCCTCCAAAACAGGCAACTTAGGGCCTCGTCGAGAAGGGAGTAAGAAAGTGTCAGCTAGTGCTAGGAGAGAAAGGAGTGCCAAGGGAAATTCAAGTGCTCAACAAGGTGTAGAACCAAGTGCTCCACAAGGCACTCAACAAGGTGTGGAACCAAGTGCTCAACAAGGCACTCAACAAGGTGTGGAACCAACTGCTCCACAAGGCAGTGAACTAGGTGGTGTAGAACAAAGTGCTCCACAAGTTACATCCCAACATGAAATTGAACCAATTGATCCAGTGCCAACAGTAAAACAAGAAGGACAACCAAGTGGTACCCAAGAGGAAGGACAACCAAGTGGTACCAAAAAAGCCAACAAAGGAGGAGAAGGTGGAAAGAAGGATATTGCTAAGAAATCATCACATTCCCTGATATCTTGAAGGTGAAGAATATTCCAGCATGCAAAATCCTTGGGCTACCGGCGGATGGAGGAAAATCGCTTTTTGGATACAAAGTAGTGTAGCACAGATAAAGGTAACAGGGATAGGTTTAAGTTTCGTCAGAAACTTAATTAAATCTGATTCAAGGATCAAGATTTAAGAGATAAAAGTTGATAATCAAATTGATAATAATAATATTAATAAGATGTGTCTCTAAAACAAGAAGGCATAGCCTTTATATAGGTTCTACAAGAACCGACTAAAAGAAATAAAAAGGAATTCTACCTAAACTAGGAAAATAAAGGACTTGCAAAGCAAGTAAACTAAAACAGACTCAAGGGATCAACAGTCATTGTTGATATAGACGTAAGGGATAAACAATGATTGTTGATACAGACCCAGATGTCCTACATCAGTCCCCTTCTTGAAAGAAACTCGTCCTCGAGTTAGCTAATAACAAGATCTTCATTATCTCTATATATTTCTTTAGGCATCGGGCTGTCATCAAAGAATATGAGTTCTTTTCCTCCACGAAAAATGTGGATATCATTTTTATCGGCTTACCACGATCAAACACAAAACTAGCAGCTCTAGAGATCATAAACCAAAACATCCAAGAAATGTGTCTCAAAACATGATAAGAATTTTGTTTAAATTTTCCTCGATCCAACACAAAATTCACGTTACCAAAGATGATAATGTAAACAATGCATGCAACGACCTCCATTAGCACACCAACTGTATCCACCAAGAAATGGATTAGAATCCACCAACCAAGTCTTCTAATGTCGGCATAACGTTTAGCATCAATATTAATATCTAGAAGTGTTCCGACGAATGATGCATCAACAGGTGGTGGAAAGAATGACGCATTAGTAATGTAATCGAATGATCCCAAGTCAATAAACTCATCTTTCAGCTTAATTCCCATGTTACCATCCTTATTCATTCATGTGTAGTCTAGAGTAGTTGGGTAACTACTAATTGGTGCTTCAAAGCTCGTCTTTTTCCACGTCAAAAATTGTTTTTCTAGTATGGTTTCATCTTCCAATTTTTTAAACGTGTTTGGAACTATAGTACCAACACCCAACAATTCATAAAACGTTCCATAGATTTGGAGTCTCATAGTTGCACTCAAGCAATCAATGGTATATTTCTTTGGCATCAGTGCCATGAGAAAGTCGGTGCTTATTTTCACTTTGCTACTACGTCTTTCTCTACTACCCGCAAGTGGTAGAACAAACCAAATCGATCCTGACGGAAACATCCTTTCCACAAACTAGCTTTGAAATTGTTAAACATCCGTACAATGAATCATATCCTTCACTAGATTCCAATAGCTCCAGCTCAGTTCGCACACACGGTATAGTATTAACGGCAGGTTCTAGATGTGTAGTTTTCCACGAATCATTAGAAACAATAAGTATTCCATCATGTTCTAAAACAAATCTATTGACAAGATTCTTATATTTCTAAACTTCACTTCTAAATTTTTTTCCGATGATACTCTTTCTGAGTTTGAAAATATACGACCACGAAGTCTTCCGGTATAATTTTCAGCAATCATATTTTTCTGAGATCGACCTATACTCACATCGACAGAAATATTAGGAGACACAAACAGATTCTCCTGGGTTAATTTCATCAGTTGAACCTTGTTAGGGTTTGCATGCAATACCATTCGTGTATCCACTTGCTCAAAAACTTGATTATTATCAACATTAGACAAAGAATATAAACCAATATCAGGATTTACTAATTCATTAGGTTTACCAAAATTTGAAGGCTTACTGTTAAGCTCATACAAATCATGCGATTCATGGAGGACCATGCTGACTTGATTTCCTTCCTTATGAGCATGATTTACTTTGTCTACATGAGAAGTATTAATATCTTCCTCACCAACTGATTTAGCCTGAACAGTCACAGTTTCATCAGATGCATCTTCATATTCAAAATCTTTGTATATTTCTTTGAATACTTTCTTGAATATAAATCAAGAAGGTTTTTCTTTGTGATTTTTTCTTCCATGATCAGAAAGACGAGAATAAGAAAACTAGTTTTTTTTTTTTTAAATATATAGATAGGGTTTTGAGTTTGCGAAAGCGGGTATAAGGATCTGTTTCTAGATAAGAATCTAAAAACTCTGTATCTGATACCAACTAGTGTAGCACAGATAAGGGTAACAGGGATAGGTTTAAGTTTCGTTAGAAACTTAATTAAATCTAATTCAAGGATCAAGATTTAAGAGATAAAAGTTGATAATAAAATTGACAATAATAATATTAATAAGATGTGTTCATAAGATGTGTCTCTAAAACAAGAAGGCATAGCCTTTATATAGGTTCTACAAGAACCGACTAAAAGAAAGAAAAAGGAATTCTACCTAAACTAGGAAAGTAAAGGACTTGCAAAGCAAGTAAACTAAAACAGACGGAAAGGGATCAATAGTCATTGTTGATACAGACGTAAGGGATCAACAATGATTGTTGATACAGACCCAGATGTCCTACATCACAAAGACTCCTGGGCCAAAGACATATACAAAACCGAGGTAATTATAATAATCGTATCCTTTTTATTAACGTATTGTCTATGTGTTCTATCGTAATAGTTGTATTAAGTTGTATTTACTTTAAGCATTTTTCGTGTGTTTAATAGTATCATCAAGATGTCGTTCGTCTACTAAAAACCCACCGTCGCACCAACAAAAATGCTTGATTGGCCTTTATCCGGTGAATATGAAAGGTTCAAGACAATTATAGCCAACTCGGGGTTAGCTACTGCTGCCGAGAATTCAATGTTGGAACATGATCGTGTGGCTATATCGTCGTTCGTGGAGAGATTGTATCCCGAGACCGACACTTTCCATATGCCGTTTGGGGAGATGACGATTACCCCGGATGATGTTGTGCAGATTCTTAACCTCCCTGACCAAGGCACAACTGTGAAGTTAAACTACACAAAGCAGTTAAGTTGGGTACAACTTTATGCTCTAACTAAAAAGTGCTTAGGTTGGGATGAAGAGACATCAAAAGTTGAGTTCAATGGGCATGCAAGTTACAGAACTAGACTGATCAACATAAGCATTTTGATGGATATGTACCGAGGCACCTTGGATAAAGAAAAGAAAGGAACGTTAACTGATGAGCAAGTGAACCACGCGGCCACCGCATATCTCCTCTGTGTATTGGGATGTGTCATTTTCCCCAATACTACTGGCAACCGGATCGACGCCAACCTTCTACAACTTCTGGATCCTCTCCATGAAGTCGGTGACTACTCCTGGGGCACAACATAGCATTCTTGATGGAAGAGTTAAGAAAGGCGTCGAGGCGAGGAACTAGCCAAGTTGGCGGGAACATGGCTCTATTGCAGTTTTTTTTTAACTCTATAAGTCCATCTATAGTTATTCTGTAGACAATACATATGATGCATACTCTGAACTCCAAATGATGCATATTCGGTAGAATTTCATATTTTTAACTTCCGAATGTAGGTTATTCGGAAACACACTACTTACTTTCTATTCCGATTATTTAGAATCGGAACTTAGTGTTGGGAAATTACTGCCGAATATATAGGCCAATAATTTAAAGTTTACTGAACTCCAAATGATGCATATTCGGACTTCGGTAGAATTTTCATCTTTTTAACTTCCGAATGTAGGTTATTCGAAAACAAATTACTTACTTTCTCTTCCGATTATTTAGAATCGGAACTTCGTGTTGGGAAATTACTACCGAATACATAGGCTAAAAATTTAGAGTTTACTGAACTCCAAATGATGCATATTCAATAGAATTTTCATATTTTAACTTTCGAATATGATGTATTCGGTTATTACAAACTTCCGAATATGTATATTCGGTTCCAACCTATGTACATTTACTTCTGATTCCATTTCCTAATAATTGGTTTCTTATCTATATAGGCATGGATCTATGACCACTTCCATATCCTGCAATTGGCCGGAGAGAACCCGGAGTGGCGCAAAGGTACTCCTAGAGGAACAAAGTATATCTTCGAAGACAACCGTTCTAGGTCAAAATAGCAGCAATTGATTCGCATTAGGGAGATTTTGGACCAAATGAAGTCCCCAGATGTATGCTTTGATCCATACAAGGAAGACCGAGCTAGTGGCCATATAAATGTTCGGTCAGACTTGTCCATTTATTTTGGACCGTTGTGGCACCCCACAGGATATTTGATGTACAACCCCTCTAGGGTGATGCGACAACACGGGTATATACTACTGTTTGTAGGTGAAAATGGTTTCTGCTGATTTCGGTAATTGCGGGTGTGCAGGTGAGAAACAATTTAAACCCTAAACAATGTACTGCAAGGGAGTACTTTAGATTCGAGAGATCAATCTGTACAAGTCTGGCCTAAACCAAGAAATGGTCGTTCCAGACTTGCCTTGGTCACAAAGTGGAGGAAAATTGGTTGGTTTTGGGGAGGGAAGCAAGGAAGGTGGTGAGACCAGAATAGTTGATTCTGGAAGAGTAGTTGGGTTACTACGACTTGTTATCAGAAAAGTGAGAGAGCTCCCAAGGTGAGCTAGCAAGTAAGTATTTCTGAGTGTTGTATCTCACGTGTGAACTTGTTGTTCAATGGAAATATGTAAGACCTATTTATACAAGTCGGAGTAAAAACGTACCCTGGTCTCATTAAGGAGTGGGGAAGTAAATGGGAGGAGGTGATAACCGTATGCATGGAATTGATGTTCCATAAAGTGGTTAACGCATGAAACTGGTTTTCATGAAACTGCTAATGTTATGGAATTGATGTCCCATAAAGTTGTTAACGTATGTGCTTTATGTCCCATGAACGTTTCACACATAACTTCCCGTATTTACTAACCGCCTCACCCTTATGACACTTCCTTATGACGGGCGTAGTGTACGCCACACGCTGTAAACCGCCAAACCAATACCCAAAGAGGATCGCCCAGTTTGTGTTGATGTCTCGAATGTTTTGGAAAACATGTAGCACGTTGTTGTGGCTTGACAAGTCAAGCTCGGGAAACTTGCCAGCCTGGTGACCTTCGACGGTCGAGATTTTGCATCTTGAGAGGAGGGGCAACCGCTGATCGTTGCACGCCTTCGTTTTGGTAGCCACGTAGTGAGGGCCAACGTGGTGGCACGGCTAGGTTGGCATGTCGTTGGCATGGCAAGGTTTGGCGTGGCCAAACTTAGGTTTTCGGGCCAAAGGTTACCATGTGTCTTCTGGTAACCTTGGATGGCTAGGATTTGCTCCTGGGATTGAAGGACAACCGTTGATTGTTACACGCCTTTGTTTTGGTAGCCGCGTAGTGAGGGCCAACGTGGTGGCGCGGCTAGGTTGGCATGCCGTTGGCATGGCAAGGTTTGGCGTGGTCAAACTTAGGTTTTCGGGCCAAAGGTTACCATGTGTCGTCTGGTAACCTTGGATGGCTAGGATTTGCTCCTGGGTTTGAAGGGCAACCGTTGATTGTTGCACGCCTTTATTTTGGTAGCCGCGTAGTGAGGGACAACGTGGTGGCGCGGCTAGGTTGGCATGCCGTTGGCATGGCAAGGTTTGGCGTGGCCAAACTTAGGTTTTCGGGCCAAAGGTTACCATGTGTCGTCTGGTAACCTTGGATGGCTAGGATTTGCTCCTGGGTTTGAAGGGCAACCGTTGATTATTGCACGCCTTCGTTTTGGTGGCCGCGTAGGGAAGGCCAATAGGGTGGCGCGGCTAGGGTGTGGTTAGACTTGGCATGTGGGGCCAAGGGTTCGCCTTGGGCATGGATATCTTTGGCTAGGTGCGATTTTGGCTTGGCATGTGTGGCCAAGGGTTTTCCATGGGCGTATGGCGTGGCTAGGGCCAAGGTAAGGGCGTTTGGCTTGGCATGATGTGACTAGCATGGCTAGGGCCTAGGCAAAGTGCGTTTGGCATGGCGCGGCTAGCTTGGCTAGGTTTGGTTTGGCTTGGCATGTGGGGCCAAGGTTTCGCCTTGGGCGTGGCTAGCTTTGGCTAGGTGCGGTTTTGGCTTGGCATGTAGAGCCAAGGGTTTGCCATAGGCGCATGGCATGACTAGCTTGGGCTAGGTGCGGTTTATACTTGGCATGTGGGGCCAAGAGTTTTCCATAGGCGCATGACGTGACTAGCTTGGGATAGGTGCGGTTTTGGCTTGGCATGTGGGGCCAAGGGTTTGCCATAGGCTCATGGCGTGACTAGCTTGGGCTAAGTGCGGTTTTGGCTTGGCATGTGGGGCCAAGGGTTTGCCATAGGCGCATGGCGTGACTAGCTTGGGCTAGGTGCGTGACCAAGCTAGGGTTTTGGGGCAAAGGTCGTTTGGTAACCTTAGACGACCAGGATTTGCTCCTGGGATTTAAGGGAAACCGTTGATTGTTGCACGCCTTCGTTTTGATAGCCGCGTAGTGAAGGCCAGTATGGTGGCGCGGCATGGGGCCATGGCGAGGTGCGTTTGGCATGGCGCAGTAGGTGTGGCTGGCATGATTTGCCTTTGGCACGGAGGTGCGGCTAGCATGGCTAGCATGGCTGGCATGCTTTGGCGCGGTCGGTGTGGCTGGCATGATTTGCCATTGGCACAGAGGTGCGGCTAGCATGGTTGGCATGCTTTGGCGCGGTTGGTGTGGCTGACATGATTTTCCATTGGCACAGAGGTGCGGCTAGCATGGTTGGCATGCTTTGGCGCGGTCGGTGTGGCTGGCATGATTTTCCATTGGCACAAAGGTGCGGCTAGCATGGTTGGCATGCCTTGGCGCGGTCGGTGTGGCTGGCATGATTTGCCATTGGCACAGAGGTGCGGCTAGCATGGTTGGCATGCCTTGGCGCGGTCGGTATGGCTGGCATGATTTGCCGTTGGCACAGAGGTGCGGCTAGCATGGTTGGCATGCTTTGGCGCGGTCGATATGGCTGGCATGATTTGCCATTGGCACAGAGGTGCGGCTAGCATGGTTGGCATGCTTTGGCGCGATCGGTGTGGCTGGCATGATTTGCCATTGGCACACGTGGGAATTAGGGTTTGGCTTGTCATAACCCTAATTTGAAAAAGATACCCGGTAATTATTTAGGGACACATTAAAGGTTTGGTAAATGTGCCTAGTAAATGCTTGTTACTTTAAATGTTGTGACATCACTGTCTGCTAGGGTTTAGTGTTTTACGATTTTAACCCTAAGCTAAAAACCACCATCAACATTAAGTCCCCTGCTTAGCTCGGAACATGTGCCTTGTTCCGAGGTAAGCATATGATGGTGACAGAGAAGGACGGAATCGAGGTGTAAATCATTGCAGAGATGGTCAGGAGAATTCGACTAACCTTTTTGACTGGTAAAGAGAGTTTTGGCTTCCCGTGTTGGCGGCCCTGCGTAAGTTGTACCGGGAATGCAGACCGTGGAGTGGTGAGATGAAAGTTACCGGCTTGGTCTGGTCATACATCTACAAGGCAAAGGGGGCACGGTCTTGGAAGGCGACTCAAGTGGACGGCTTGGCTCGAGGGGCCAAGAGGTGGCGTGGTCTTGGTGAGGCAAACGCGCGTGGATGATAGGGTCGCGACAGTGGAGCAGGCGGCTTGTCATAGTGTGGCCTTGGCAAGACGAGACGTACACAGACGGCTAGGCGTGGTGGGGCCGCGGCAATGGAGTGATGGCTTGGAACGAGCCGTCAGCATTGGTCGGCTTGGAATGGGAGCCGCAGGTATCGTGTGGCTTGGAAATGAGCCGTGAGCGTTGGCTTCGGGAAGATAACAACTTGCTTCAGTTCCATGGGATGACGGCAACTTTGTCTAAATTAGGGTCTGGCATGCTGAAACCCTAATTAACGCCCCTTACTAAAATCGTTGTAGAATTCTCATAGGAACTCGGATTTTGACGGTCCACCCCTTCATTCTGATCGGAAAAGAATTTCCCATCTCCTCGCGTGGGAATATTTAGGTTTTGAGTTCGTTTAGGAGGCGAAAACAGCCCGACAGTGAAACTCAAGAAGAAATCAGGAGGGATTTTACGGGCCCGAGATGGCATAGTCGCGCCCAGTCATCTATTCCCGTTCATGACGCAAGAAGGAACCTTTATTATGTTCAAACTCTAGAAACTCCATCCCGTATGAAAAGAGATATCGACCCTCTTCTGCTTTTCGTTGCTCGTCTGGATGCGTAGTTTCGTTTGTAGTGTCCATCCAGTGGATTCCAAAATTTACCAAACTCCATTGCATTCTTGGGATGGATGGATGAATATATGCTCGGTAACGATTATGTCAGGGATAATCTTGGATATTGTGGTTGTATTGTCGGTCCATCTTTGACTTTAGGTTGTTCAGTGTCTGGACCTTTTGATCGCGATGATGATACGTTGTGGATGGTAGAAACATTCTGAAGCCACGTGATGAAATAGACGAGTTGGGAGACATTCTGTTGCCAATGTGCTGCTATCAAATCTTTAAGGACTTTGCCCCAGGAGACACCCTTCGAACTAGCTTCTGAATCTTGGACTGTGGTATGGAATGAGATATGGTGAGCATTCCCCAGTTATATTTCTGTTAGATCCGATGGCATGGACGAATATGTGAATGTATCTTTGTGGCGTGCTTTTGGAGTCTTCGATGCACATGTACGACGTGCTGGTATTCCCCTTGTGTAGCCTATTTTATTGCATCGCCTTGAGTCCATGTCCACAGGATTTGATACAAGCTTATTGTACTCTTCTGGATGTGTTGCTGGGATGCACATGGACGAAATATTCTGGATAGCGAAGAGGTAGGAATGAGAGAGTTATGTTGTTTATCGTGGCTCCCTCTGTTTCTTCAAAAAAAAAAATAGCAGCGTCTCAGAAATGGACTGCGATGAGCAGTCCCCGGTCGCACTTTTCTTTAGTTTGTGAAGTTGTTTTCCTCTAAACAGGCTTGGGATCCGCTGCGGCCTCGTAAAGTGTTAAAGGCGTCTTCTAGACAGAGAGATGATGATATTCTTGCGCTACACCCTTGAAGAGTAGATGACCTCGTTGTGGCTATGGCCTTTTGGTTGACTGTGTCATCTGAGCTTTGACGGTGAAGAGATTCCGTGTAGATCTTTGTAGTGATTGTCGTTGTGGTGAAGCTCTGGCTAGTATCAACAAATGAGCGGCAACAGTTCTTGGTAGCAGATGTAATCAGAAGAGACTACATTATCGTGGGAACAAAGTACGTTGGCTGGAATTGCATGGGCATCCATGGAAGTAAAAGGATTGGCTGGATGCGTAAGCGAGCAAACTGTCCATGATCACGAGTTTTGGTGGGATGGATCAAAAGGTGGCCATGACTGCGAAGATTGGCTGGCTGTGATCATGATCCTTGACATGGTGAGTGTGGTGGCACGACCGTTTGCAGGAAGGAGTGGCGTTGAAGTGGCTTCGGCTCTTGGAGAGGACGTTGAAACTTAAAGAGCCCAACGCTGAAGCTTCGGTTTCGGATCCTGGAGCAGCTTATGGAGAGAACGCTGAAGCAGAGCGGCTACTGGAGCGAACGTTGGAGCGGAGCAGTTGCCGGAGGACGTTGAAGAGGAACGGCTGTGTCAATCAGCGTGCTGTCAAATTGGACACCCTTCACGCAAACAACGGTTATGAGTCCCCAGTTTCATTCATCAATCGTGCTTTCCAGGAGAGGCTGGGGTTTGGGAACAACTTCCCTGGCTGGAGACTGCTGCTTTCCTAATGCAGTGCGGTTGAGGGCTGCAAATACATCTTGACGTTTTGCGCCTTGGAAAAATATGGAATCTCATATAAATTGTTTCATCATAGACTGCACGATTTTATGGGCGAAGTCCTCAGAAATCATGCAGCTCCTGATGGGAAGAGGGTCTTCGTGAACTCAGGAGGGTTGCTGATTTGCTTTGCCTCGATTTTGGAGAAGTCGTTCCTAATCTCCACGTTTGGTAAAATTGGATTGTTGATTCCCTTATACTTGGCGTTCAAGAGCAACGCCTGCCTCTTCGTCTATAAACGCGCGTCCTGCTGAAGTGCCTGGATGTTAACAGTATTTCTTGCCATCTCCGTCTAGGGTTGATGTGACTCTTGTGGTGGACGCTCTGGTGTCTTGAGGAAAATAGGTATCTTTTTCTGAGTTATATCCATGTCCGTCTGAGCCTTACGAAATCCTTTCATCTTTTCACCAGTTGAACAGTGGTAAAAAGAGGGCGGCTTCTTCTGGCTTCCCCGGTCTCTCGTTCTGATGGTGGAGTAGCAGCGGCTCTGGTGATCGGAGGTGTAACGCCTGAAGGGACATTTTCTGCATCGTTGGTGTCGACAGGTGGCGTATTAATATCACTTTGTTAGGAGGCAGGACTATGATCCTTGCGTTCGCGGCTTGGCGTAAATTTGGTTTGGCCATCGAGTGTTAGCGTCAACGCTGCAACTTTGGCTACTGACCGATAGAGGTGGCGTCTACTGGAAGGACGCAAGCCGTTAGCGCTGGAAGGATGCAAGCTGTTGGTGCTAGAAAGATGCAAGCTGTTAGCGCTGAGTCGTCTTGAAATGGGCGCTGGCTTAATGTGGACGCTTGCTTGGCATGGACGCCGGCTTGGATTTGGTATGGCGCTGACTGTTGGCTGGGCATGGCGCGAACTGTTGGCTTGGCACGGTGCTGGCTTGGCATGGCACGGACTTGTTCTTGCGGGCCCAGTTGCCTCTTTCCATACGTAGCTCAAATAGGAAATCCTTTCCTTATTCAAATTCCAAAAGTGTTATGCCTATGAAAGGGGTTGGCTTTCCTTTGTTATCACGTCCTGGTGTTAGCGGTAGCGTGGTAGCAATAAAGTGGTCAAGCATATTCCAGGTTCGTACTCCAGCGTTTCTCTTCCAATTTGTTTTCTTGTGTTGGTGTATACCCTAGCCATAGGTATGTCATTCATAAACTTGTAGAAGTACTTGTTCTTCTCTTCAAATATCACCGTAGTAGTGTCGGCTACCTCATGAATAGTGACTAGTAATCATTATTATGCGAAGTAGGTACGTACGGGTAGGTGGATGACTCCATGAAGGACTGGGCGTTATGGTTTCTCTGAGATACAAAAGTTGCAGGCCGAGGTGACCAAAGGTCCTTCCGCGGACGTGGTAAAACAACAAGAAGCGGAGGTCGAAAGGCTGTTCAAAGAGTTGGAGATGAAACAGGCGGTCCTCCAAATGATGAAGGATGCCTTCTTCGAGAAGATCAAAACACTGTTGAATGGCTTCTTTTGAATGCACTTCTGTCTTCTGAAATTCTTCTGTTTCGTTTTTTTTTTTTTTTCGAAAGGCAAATGGAACGCCTGGCTTATGGTTTTGATTTTCTGGATTTTTGGGTTGATAGATAAGCGTTACCTATGAGGGTTTTGGATTATTATTCTGGATGAACTGTTTTAGGATGATGCCGTTTTTGGTTATGATTGTAAGTAACACAAACATCCCAGGGAAGATATGGAACCATGAACGTTGGGTGTCGGTAGATGACATGGGATGAAGCATAACATGGCTATCGGTTTTATCATTCCCGTGAAAACTTGAAATAGTAAACCATGTATTTTTTCTAGGCAAGACTTACTCGGTTTTTTGGATATGCTAACGAAAACGAGTCAGGTGGAAGTCCGACTTTCGTGGGAAACACCGTGATTGTGGGAAGTCCCCAGTCGTCCCTGAGTCACTTGATGATCGAGTCGTCAATCCCTGAGCGGATCGTTTTGCTTTTAACCTCTGGGAAGTCCTCAGTCACCCATTTACGCGTCAAAACTGGTTGGATCGTTCGCTTTTAAACTCTAGGAAGTCCCCAGTCATCCCTTGCCGTGTCAAGACTGATAATCGGGTTGTCTGGTAACTGAGTCGTCGATCCCTGAGCGGATCACCTGCTTCTACCGTCTTGGTGTCTGGGTCGAAGCATGAAATCGATGGTCGAAAATTGACATTGTAACTGAAAGATCAATCTCCCACTGTGGTCGCCAATTGTTTATAGGTGAAAATGGTTTCTACTGATTTCGGTAATTGCGGGTGTGCAGGTGATAAACAATTTAAACCCTAAACAATGTACTGCAAGGGAGTACTTTAGATTCGAGAGATCAATCTGTACAAGTTCGGCCTAAACCAAGAAATGGTCGTTCCAGACTTGCCTCGGTCACAAAGTGGAGGATAATGGGTTGGTTTTGGGGAGGGAAGCAAGGAAAGTAGTGAGACCGGAATAGTTGATTCTGGAAGAGTAGTTGGGTTACTACGACTTGTTGTCAGCAAAGTGAGAGAGCTCCCAAGGTGAGCTAGCAAGTAAGTATTTCTGAGTGTTGTATCTACCGTGTGAACTTGTTGTTCAATGGAAATAGGTAAGACCTATTTATACAAGTCGGAGTAAAAACGTACCCTAGTCTCATTAAGGAGTGGGGAAGTAAATGGGAGGAGGTGATAACCGTATGCATGGAATTGATGTTCCATAAAGTGGTTAACGCATGAAACTGGTTTTCATGAAACTGCTAATGTTATGGAATTGATGTCCCATAAAGTTGTTAACGCATGTGCTTTATGTCCCATGAACGTTTCACACATAACTTCCAGTATTTACTAACCGCCTCACCCTTATGACACTTCCTTATGACGGGCGTAGTGTACGCCGCACGCTGTAAACCGCCAAACCAATACCTAAAGAGGATCCCCCAGTTTTAGTTGATGTCTCGAATGTTTTGGAAAACATGTAGCACGTTGTTGTGGCTTGACAAGTCAAGCTCGGGAAACTTGCCAGCCTGGTGACCTTCGACGGTCGAGATTTTGCATCTTGAGAGGAGGGGCAACCGCTGATCGTTGCACGCCTTCGTTTTGGTAGCCACGTAGTGAGGGCCAACGTGGTGGCGCGGCTAGGTTGGCATGGCAAGGTTTGGCGTGGCCAAACTTAGGTTTTCGGGCCAAAGGTTACCATGTGTCGTCTGGTAACCTTGGATGGCTAGGATTTGCTCCTGGGATTGAAGGGCAACTGTTGATTGGTGCACGCCTTTGTTTTGGTAGCCGCGTAGTGAGGGCCAACGTGGTGGCGCGGCTAGGTTGGCATACCGTTGGCATGGCAAGGTTTGGCATGGTCAAACTTAGGTTTTAGGGCCAAAGGTTACCATGTGTCGTCTGGTAACCTTGGATGGCTAGGATTTTCTCCTGGGTTTGAAGGGCAACCGTTGAATGTTTCACGCCTTCGTTTTGGTAGCCGCGTAGTGAGGGCCAACATGGTGGCGCGGCTAGGTTGGCATGCCGTTGGCATGGCAAGGTTTGGCGTGGCCAAACTTAGGTTTTCGGGCCAAAGGTTACCATGTGTCGTTTGGTAACCTTGGATGGCTAGGATTTGCTCCTGGGTTTGAAGGGCAACCGTTGATTGTTGCACGCCTTCGTTTTGGTGGCCGCGTACGGAAGGCCAACAGGGTGGCGCGGGTAGGGGGTGGTTTGACTTGGCATGTGGGGGCAAGGGTTCTCCTTGGGCGTGGCTAGCTTTGGCTAGGTGCGATTTTGGCTTGGCATGTGGAGCCAAGGGTTTGCCATGGGCGTATGGCGTGGCTAGGGCCAAGGTAAGGGCGTTTGGCTTGGCATGATGTGACTAGCATGGCTAGGGCCAAGGCAAAGTGCGTTTGGCATGGCGCGGCTAGCTTGGCTTGGTTTGGTTTGGCTTGGCATGTGGGGCCAAGGTTTCGCCTTGGGCGTGGCTAGCTTTGGCTAGGTGCGGTTTTGGCTTGGCATGTAGGTCCAAGGGTTTTCCATAGGCGCATGGCATGACTAGCTTGGGCTAGGTGCGGTTTTGGCTTGGCATGTGGGGCCAAGGGTTTGCCATAGGCGCATGGCGTGACTAGCTTGGGCTAGGTGCGGTTTTGGCTTGGAATGTGGGTCCAAGGGTTTTCCATAGGCGCATGGCGTGACTAGCTTGGGCTAGGTGCGGTTTTGGATTGGCATGTGGGGCCAAGGGTTTGCCATAGGCGCATGGCGTGATTAGCTTGGGCTAGGTGCGGTTTTGGCTTGGCTTGTGGGGCCAAGGGTTTGCCATAGGCGCATGGCGTGACTAGATTGGGCTAGGTGCGTGACCAAGCTAGGGTTTTGGGGCAAAGGTCGTTTGGTAACCTTAGACGGCCAGGATTTGCTCCTGGGATTTAAGGGAAACCGTTGATTGTTGCACGCCTTCGTTTTGATAGCCGCGTAGTGAAGGCCGGATGGTGGCGCGGGATGGGGCCATGGCGAGGTGCGTTTGGCATGGCGCAGAGAGGTGTGGCTGGCATGATTTGCCATTGGCACGGAGGTGCGGCTAGCATGGTCGGCATGCTTTGGCGCGGTCGGTGTGGTCGGCATGATTTTCCATTGGCACGAGGTGCGGCTAGCATGGTTGGCATGCTTTGGCGTGATCGGTGTGGTGGCATGATTTGTCATTGGCACAGAGGTGCGGCTAGAATGGTTGGCATGCTTTGGCGCGGTCGGAGGATGGTCGGCATGATTTGCCATTGGCTTGCAGGTGCGGCTAGCATGGTTGGCATGCTTTGGCGCGATCGGTGTGGCTGGCATGATTTGTCGTTGGCACAGAGGTGCGACTAGCATGGTTGGCATGCTTTGGCGCGGTCGGTGTGGCTGGCATGATTTGCCATTGGCACAGAGGTGCGGCTAGCATGGTTGGCATGCTTTGGCACGGTCGGTGTGGCTGGCATGATTTGCCATTGGCACACGTGGGAATTAGGGTTTGGCTTGTCGTAACCCTAATTTGAAAAAGATGCCCTGGTAATTATTTAGGGACACATTAAAGGTTTCAGTAAATGTGCCTAGTAAATGCTTGTTACTTTAAATGTTGTGACATCACTGTCTGCTAGGGTTTAGTGTTTTACGATTTTAACCCTAAGCTAAAAATCACCATCAACAACTACATCAACCAATGGATCACTTCGGGGATTAATACAAATTGGAGTTGGAAAACTTCTCTTATAGTGGTGACAATCTTACGATAGTTCACTCAGGCCCACCTACTGTTCTTGATAACTGGGATAAGAGGACGGAGTTCATTATCAACACTGGTAGACCTGTTGTTGATACATGAAAAAATATCCCCTTAACGAGTTGGAGATGCCCCTAAGAATATAGGTGAACTTGGGTTAAGATGTAGGACTTGGGGACTAAACCCAAGACCAAAT
Organism: Papaver armeniacum; assembly: GCA_023531295.1. Taxonomy (NCBI): domain Eukaryota; kingdom Viridiplantae; phylum Streptophyta; class Magnoliopsida; order Ranunculales; family Papaveraceae; genus Papaver; species Papaver armeniacum. The sequence goes on from JAJJWW010009510.1 coordinate 80,129, forward strand.
AGAAGATACCCATAAAAGATGGGAGGATAAAGGAGGAATTAATGAAGAATGAAGAGGTTATGTTAAAGAATGGCATTAAGGGTAATTAAAAGCTATTAGGACATGTGTCATGAAGTAGTAAAAAGAGGGGCTTTTAGGAAAGCCTATAAAAGAAAGGACAAGGTACAATGGAAAGACAACTCTCTCTCTCTTACTATTATTGGAATTGTGAGGTCATGTGTAATAGCTAGGACGGGTAGAACCTAAACTGAAATTCACCCCTCAACATTTGGCGACCACACCCGGAGGCTCTTGCCTAGCATACAAATGACACACATAGGAGGCGCCGATTCGGGCACTACAGGAGATCAAGCGGCCGACCATCCCATTAACCCCGATCAGGTAACATTAGAGGACAATGACAGTAAAGAAGAAACACCGATCCCAGGTGTAATCAAGCAATCGGTGAACCATAAAGCTCGACCAGCGAAACCCATGCCAATAACTCTACAAGACATGCAAGAAGAACTGAAGAAACGTGCTCGAAGGAGACAGGAGTTGGAAAATTGGATAACGCAAGCAGTTGAAGCAGGACAAAGTGTCCCTGAAGAAACAAGAAAAGATGATAGACGCAAGGCTGATAAGACAGCAGTAGCAACACAAAAGGAGATCGCCGAATACCTAGAGAAGAACTACCATGTAATAAAACAAGAAAACTTATGTCGCGTGAGTAGCCCATATCACGCACACATCCGAGGGTACTCATACCCCGAAGATTATACCTCTCCAAAATTCAAAATATACGAAGGCCAGGGAAACCCTCGGGAACATCTCAGCCGATTTCTATCAGCCATGAACGACAGATCCAATGATGAAAAACTATGCTTACAAGAATTTCCCAAGTCACTCACGGGCACAGCGTTCTCCTGGTATGACAATCTAAAAGAAGAGTGCGTGGATTACTGGAAAACCTTGTCCTCACTCTTTCTCGGGAAGTTTTATTCGGTGAAAAGAAAGATTACAACGATAGACCTAAGCAAGAGTGGACAGCGGGTAGGAGAAGAAGTATGAAAATACATCTCGCAGTTCCTACGATTGACATTGGATTGCCACGAAGACATCAACGAGGAAGCACTCGTCGAAATTTGTGTACGAGGAATGATCCCAACCTTCAAAGGGGGTCTGATTAATTTCAAGTTCCAGACCTTTGTAGAACTAGAAGAAGCAGTTGATATGATCTCCAACTGCATAGAAGAAGCACCCAAAGACTCTATCTGGTGTACTACGATTGACGCCGTGGCAGAAACCTCATTTGATGCAAGGCCCATTGTCAGCAGGGAAAGCAGGGGTCGGTCCCAAAGCGACGGCAGGAACCAAAGAAGGGGCGGAAGAGGAAGACGCGGCCATAAAATACCACCCCCTCTCCCTTGTAGCAAAGATCGCGTAGTCAAACTTTTAAATCAATGGATCGCCGAAGGAGAAATTCAACTGCCCTCAACCACAGTGGATATCAACAAGATGGACAAAAGCTCACCTAATTATTGTCATTAACATCGGAGGATGGGACACCCGACGGAAGAATGCTTTGTCATTAGAAGCATATTTGAGCTAAAGCGGGTGGCCGGGGAACTCGAAAACACGATACAAACAATCGTGCATGATCCGTTTCCCCGTTACTAACCCAAAGGAGAATGGAAAGGGAAGAATCGAAGTATGAGCTAGAGAATTGTAAGCAACTTTATTTATTCTTTTGTTTTCCTTTTAAAAAAAAAAAAAAAAAAAAAACGCTTTCATAATCAATGAGTAAGCATCACAAAAGTCTCAGGGTAGCCAAAGGCGCCTGACCGACTGACAAAATTTACAAAAGGTCCCGGGGATGCCAAAGGCGCTCGGTTGACTGACAAAAGGTCTCAGGATAGCCAAGGGCACCTGATTGACTGACGAAATTTACAAAAGGTCCCGGGGATGCCAAAGGCGCTCGGTTGACTGACAAAAGGTCTCAGGATAGCCAAAGGCGCCTGATTGACTGACGAAATTTACAAAAGGTCCCGGGGGATACCAAATGCGCTCGGTTGACTGACAAAAGGTCTCAGAATAGCTAAGGGCACCTGATTGACTGACGAAATTTACAAAAGGTCCCGGGGATGCTAAAGGCGCTCGGTTGACTGACAAAAGGTCTCAGGATAGCCAAGGGCACCCGATTGATCAAGAAATTTACAAAAGGTCCGGGGATGCCAAAGGCGCTCGGTTGACTGACAAAAGGTCTCAAGATAGCCAAGGGCGCATGATTGACTGAAGAAATTTACAAAAGGTCCCGGGGATGCCAAAGGCGCTCGGTTGACTGACAAAAGGTCTCAGGATAGCCAAAGGCGCCTGACCGACTGACAAAATTTACAAAAGGTCTCGGGGATGCCAAAGGCGCTCGGTTGACTGTCAAAAGGTCTCAGGATAGCCAAGGGCGCCTGATTGACTGACGAAATTTACAAAAGGTCCCGGGGATGCCAAAGGCGCTCGGTTGACTGACAAAAGGTCTCAGGATAGCCAAAGGCGCCTGATTGACTGAAGAAATTTACAAAAGGTCCCGGGGATGCCAAAGGCGCTCGGTTGACTGACAAAAGGTTTCAGGATAGCGAAGGGCACCTGATTGACTGACGAAATTTACAAAAGGTCCCGGGGATGCCAAAGGCGCTCGGTTGACTGACAAAAGGCCTCAGGATAGCCAAAGGCGCCTGATTGACTGAAGAAATTTACAAAAGGTCCCGGGATGCCAAAGGCGCTCGGTTGACTGACAAAAGGTCTCAAGATAGCCAAGGGCGCCTGATTGACTGACAAAATTCACAAAAGGTCCCGGGGCTTCTAAAGGCACTCGGTTGACCGAAAAAATGCTCCATTAACACCAAAGCCATCCAACCGACCAATGGGTACGAAAAGAAAAAACGGGAAAAGACGCATTTTATCAACGTGCGCCAACCCAACATCCCTCTGAATGGAAGGAAACAAAAGGGGGTGGGGGGGGTGTAGGCGCGTTTAACTAACGCCAGCCCCGCCCAACACCCCTTAAGGGGGGAATAGGCGCGTTTTAATAACGCCCGCCCACCCTAAAACCCTCGCAAAAAAAGAGAGGGGAGTAGGCACGTTTAACTAACGCTTACTTTACCACCCTCGCAAAAAAAAAAGGGGGCGCGTCCACCCCTCCCAGCAATCCTTTACTACAAACGAACATAATAACACCTTCAAGCTAAAAACATCAATTCTTACTATTTCCTCACATGCATATTCACGAATATAAAACAGTCAACAAAATGCCAGCAGCAAGAGAAATTAATATAAACACCAATGAAGTATCCCATAATGAAATACCATCAAAGCGTCGCCCACGATCGCAGATTTGATAAAATCTACTGCGAAAGCAGGAAGGCGCCTAAAGGAAATCCTTTTGACTATTGGATCATCTGATAATTGATCTAATAGTCAGGGGACTAATGTTGATACATGAAAAAATATCCCCTTAACGAGTTGGATATGCCCCTAAGAATAAAGGTGAACTTTCGTTAAGATGTAGGACTTGGGGACTAAACCCAAGCCCAAATAGAAGATACCCATAAAAAATGGGAGGATAAAGGAGGAATTAATGAAGAATGAAGAGGTTATGTTAAAGAATGGCATTAAGGGTAATTAAGAGGTATTAAGACATGTGTCATGAAGTAGTAAAAGATGGGCTTTTAGGAAAGCCTATAAAAGAAAGGACAAGGTACAATGGAAAGACAACTCTCTCTCTTACTATTATTGGAATTGTGGGGTCATGTGGAATAGCTAGGACGGGTAGAACCTAAACTGAAATTCACCCCTCAACACCTGTCACCCGAGGTGATGAAAATTCTCCAGGCTATATGAGTTGGTATAGGAATGTATCCCATCCTTTGGTTATCTGTGAAGTTAAATCAAAGACTACTTCGGCGGGGTCCAGTTATAATTGTATCATCAAAGACAAACCAAATGGTTATGATAGATCAAAAGTGCGTATTCTTATAACATTTTTTATTTTATATTATGGCTATAAATCTTAGGTAATAACCGTTTGATGTTATATCATTATGTATAAAAACAGGTGAATAGGTTCAAGTGTGTTTCCAAAATGTTGACTACATGCATGAGGAGCGGGGATGCCATGCCAGTTGAGAAGATAAAAGAGGCTAGAGACCTAGTTGATAATATTGATAATGAAGATTATGCAGCTCAGTTTGGGGAGAAAGGCACGAAGAATAATCCGCCCAAGATGGCAGTATCAAAGACGGGTAAAAGAACTCGAGCTTCATCGAGCGCTGAAGGTGCTCAAACTCGTGGTCGTGCAGGACTTGGAGGTAGTCACGGTCGTAAAGTCAAGAAGACCAAATAAATGACAATGATTTGTGTTGTGTTGGATTATGTCGTTTCATAGTATTTATAGTTTGTGTTGGATTATGTAGTTTTTAAGGTTTAGATCGGATTTTAAGTTCTTAAATCACGTTATGGTTTGTGAATGATTAGTTTTATGGAGTATGAATGGTGTATGAATTTAACAATGATTTGCAAGTTGCTCAAATATAACATCATGGTCCACTGTTGAATTTTGATGTACAATCGGCAGATACTTTAATATACAAATCTTCCGAATGTAGAAAATAATAAAGATTTGTCAGTCCCTTGTAATAATCGGAGGTTTGGTTAACTATTTTTCCTTCCGATTATTACAAGTTCAAAACTACACACATTTTCAAGTTTTTCAAAATTCTGATTTTTGGGCCACTATATATTCGGAAGACATAAAATTTGAATGACTACCGAATATAGTAGTTAAGCATTTCGAAATTCCAAGGTTGATGGTCGTTCCAAAATTCCAAAACCTAAGCATTTTGGCAGGTTTGGATTTTTACGCCACTATATATTCGGAGGTTTGGGAGACTAGTTTTCCTTCCGATTATTACAAGTTCAAAACTACACACATTTTCAAGTTTTTCAAAATTTCTAGTTTTTCAAAATTCTGGTTTTTGGGCCACTCTATATTCGGAAGACATAAAATTTGAATGACTACCGAATATAGTAGTTAAGCATTTTGAAATTCCAAGGCTGATGGTCGTTCCAAAATGCCAAAACCTAAGCATTTTGGAAGGTTTGGATTTTTACGCCACTCTATATTCGGAGGTTTGGGAGACTAGTTTTCCTTCCGATTATTACAAGTTCAAAACTACACACATTTTCAAGTTTTTCAAAATTCTGATTTTTGGGCCATTGTGTTTTACAATACTCAACGGCAAGGTTTTTAAATCGTGAATCGAAACGTGAATCGTTTTTCTAATTTGAAGAATCGAATCGTATGTTGAATCGTGAATCGTAGATTCATGGTTGATTATTGAATCGTATAAATATCAAATATAAATGTATATATATAGACATAAAGTTGATGTACATGAAATTAATTCAATGAAATATGGCTAGAAATATACAAATAGAAAATAACTTCACAGTTATCACCAAATAATTCCTGGCACAGTGGTTTGAACTACGTTGTATAGGTTGGAGAACACGAGTTCGAACCTCTTCGCCACTGTTTTTTGCCAGGTTTATTAGAAATTAGTATGTCAAAGCATACAGGTCAAAGTCAAAATCGCATACAAAATGGAATCTGTCCGATTTATGGAAGATTCGATTCTTCCTCACGATTCAAATCGTGTTGAAAATTTCTGGAGCGACTCGTACAATTCAACTCGTGAATCGTACAAGTTTAAAAACCTTGCTCAACGGGTTTTGGGTAGCTCGTGCCATATTCATCCTCAAATTTCTTCAAGTTAGCTTCGTAAATTTCCTCGGTCATCGACCAAACGATCTTGTCCCATGCTTTCATGAACATTCTCAAAATCATTCCATCCTCCTTCCATTTTTCATCAAATAACCGTTTCTCTTCCTCTCGCTCTTCCACAGTTAATTTACTAATACGCTCATCATCTTCCTTCGACCTCGTGGTACCCTTCCTTGGTTTTTTAGCTTGGAAATGATGATGGCAATTGGATTTGAGGTTGCATTGAATGTGCCATGTACATTGCAAGTTTCGGGCTTCCGGGAACACTACCGCCATTACATGCATTAAGGCTTGATCGTTATCCGTTACAATAACCCTTGGAAAATTATCACCATTATCAATGGACCTCGACGTGTCCAACATCCAAATGAAACTCACGTTGTTCTCATGATGCAATCGTAAACGTGTTTTTGTTCGAAGTGTGACAAGCGATGTTCAACAACGTCATGTTATATTTGTTAGTCTTATAAGTGGCATATGTCAACAAAATTTGATGAAAGCATTGAGCCAATTGGATCATTTCGGGATGTGCCAAGAAAATACGAACCACTTTACCATCATTTTCTTCCCTTCTCAACGTGTAGTCGTGTAACTCCGCTAACCACTCCGATTGTTGCATGACCGTTCTACCATCCCATTCCGTCCTTTTGATAGTATCTAGGACCGACTTAATTGTAGAAAAAGAAGAAAAGTTGTTGGGGTCGTCTGTCTTTATTTTACTTAAGATCGCACTCGCTTTTTGGATCCGCATAGACTTCATCGTCTCCATTTATTTTGGTTTTAGCTTAGCAACCATTACATGTCCAATTAGAGTATCCAGATCATCGTGGTTGTGACAACCATTATCAACTTTAAACAGTTTCCACTCTTTTTGTTCCCTACCTTCGGGCTTATATAAAACAATCTTAAACAGGCATCCTATTTTCTTTGAATTGCTTCGGTATTTCCTCTGCGTCTTCCTTACGTACTTACTATTCTTTCCCCCGTGACTCTTTCGATCCCCACCTCGCTCACAAATCATTTCAAATCGAGTTTCACCCACATGATTGTTTTGTACTACAACGCACATGTTCTCTTTTGCTTTGTTCATAAGCCATTCCTTTGCCTACTCCTTACTTCCAAATGACTAAACGCGCATATAACAAAAAAAAATATCATAAGTATAAGCATTTAACATACATATTTGAAAAAAATATAAAAAAAATAGTAATGAGTATGCCAAATCGTTTGCATAGTGTAAGGAAGTATCGGGCCTCAAATAGAAATCATTAACAACCGCTACAACGGCCTGCAAAATTACGCAACATGTTTTACTATAACAATCGGAAGACATTCAGTAAGTTATCCAACCGATTGTTATATAATCGGTAGAATATTGTGTGCACCAAACTACCGATTTCAATAGAAAGATTTAGACAGTCTCCTGAGTACAAATAAATAAATAATCGGAAGATATATATATGGTAATACATCCGAATATACACAATCGGAAGATCAAATAATTAATATTCCTCCGATTTTCAAAGAAGAAGAATTACAATTTTTACAAGTTTGCGAAAATTTTATTTTGGGGCCATTCGGTAGAAAATATACTCTACATAACTACCGAATTGTTGTAGGGCCTACGGTCCACAGGTGTGCGAGCCAACAACATAGTTAGGGTTTTCCCTTTGATTGTATATAAATGACGACTATACTATGTAATAGGTTTGATCAACTAATGAGATGTCATGCCGTTTCTCCTTCTTCTTTGTCTCTTCTATTATTTTCCTGCAAAACGTTATCATGCACGAGCTCAGCCGTTGATTTTTTTTTTTTTTTTGAGTTATTATCGAATCACGGAAGGAAACACATCGGTATTTCTATTTTTCTTCTCAATCAAGAGTGATATGGTGGAGGACTGGAGGTATACCTAATCTTATTTATTTATTTATTTTTCGGAAATGATTTGTATACCGTGGGAGAATACCGGGAGAATCACCGAGTGAGATAGTGATGGACCCCACTGCCGCCTTTACCATCTCGATGCGCGGAGCATTCCCTCTCTCAGCCGCTGGATCCTCCCACGGTATTTACCCCGGTTTTTTATTTTTTGTGTCAACCTAGCCCTACTCTTTATTTTTCCTCTCTTTTGTACTTGATTGGAATATGTCTTCTGAAATCTGAATAGTGGTCTGCTATGTGAAACGAAATTGATGCACATACTTATATGATTTGTCTATAAAATTGATGCACATACTATGACGATTTAGTTTCCATGACGATTGTATGTCCTATATGATTTTACCATGATGATTTTTTTTTTTCCCTAGCTACATGAATTTTCATGACTCTTATTAACTATCACATGAGTATTTGGTTTCTTTCAATACTTCATCATCACATGTATGTTTGTTTTTCTCATACATTTTGATAATTGTGATTGTGACGTTTGATTTTTTCGCAATAGATCTGTTACATCTGTATCATATCCGGTTTTTTTTTCATAGAAAAATGAATTTTTTACTGTTCATGTTTAATAATCATTATTATCCGCTATTCATGCTTTAATTAAGAAGGAAAAAGAAAATATCATGTAAATACATTTTGATAATTGTGATTGTGACGTTTGATTTTTTCGCAATAGAGCTGTTACATCCGTATCATATCCGTTTTTTTTTTCATTGAAAATTAATTTTTTACTGTTCATATTTAATAATCATTATTATCCGCTATTCATGCTTTAATTAAGAAGGAAAAAGAAAATATCATGTAAGTTACTGTACATACCTTTTGAATCTTTTAATTTAGATTTGATAGTCAATAGGTTTTTTTTTTTTTTGTGAATTGGTTATATATTAAAAGAGAAAATTGAAAACTAGGAGTCAACAAACTGACCCCTAAAGAAAAATTAAGTGTTGGTGATTGTTCCCATCAAGGCGGCTGACGCCCTAATGTTGCAACCTACCAACATATGATCTACCAACATATGATCTTCTTCGGAAAAAACAGAGTTTCCTAAAGTTGAACTTGACAAAGTATTAGACCTACAATTTAGTTTATCTAAAATTAAAATTGTAGAAAGAAAGTTTGGCATGATTAAACTCCAACTCTGATAAAGAGAAGATTTGAAAGCCTCTTTTGCCAATCGATCTGCAGCCTGGTTACCGTCTCTTGGTGTGTAGATAAATCCTAAAAAATTATCACAACCAGATAAAAGAAGCATAGCTTCTTTGAGAATCGATTCGTTCTGCCATTTGACTAAGCTGTTATTCCCTTGTGTAAAAGCCAAAATTCTCTCGCAATCCCCTTCCATCCAGATATACTTTAGGTTCATCTCTTTAGCCCATTTAGCTCCCTGCAAAGAGCTAATGCCTCCGCCTTTTCTGGACATGTTGCTCGGAAGAATCCTGATTTTGCTCCTTGACTGTTCCCTGCACAGTTCCTTAAGATTAGACCAAAACCAGAAATCAAGGATTATGAAACCCAAGCAGCATCAAAATTGATCTTTAATTGGTTTGCTAATGGAGGATTCCAATAAAAAATAGTTTTCTCAATCTGATGTGAAACATTTGCTCTACTCATATTTGTGTCCTCTGCAGGTTTCCAAAATTGTAAGTGTCTCAAAACTGCAAGGCTAATGCTCAAGGAAGAACTAGATTTGTCTTTGAATATTCTGCAACACCTCTCCTTCCATATCAACCAACATTTTGTAGCTGCTGAATGTATGTCAATTGAGTTACCTGTAACACTCATCCAAGCATTAAAATAATCTATAAAAGGAGTACCAATTCCCAAGTCAGGACACATACCAGCCATAGGAGGTAGCATCCACGGGGACTTGGCAAAGGAACACTCAAAGAACAAATGAGACAAAGTTTCAATTTCAGAATTACAGAAAATACAAGTTTGATCTGCATAACCAATCTTGTGTCTGACAGGCAGGGAATCATGTAAGCATTTCCACAAAAATATTTTAATTCTTTGAGAGATATTAATTTTCCAAAAGGCCTTCCAAAAAGTGCGTGTTGCCTCAGATGGAGCTACATGCATATTAAGATTATCATAGAAAGACTTTACTGTAAAGACTCCATTATTGGTTAATAACCATCTAATTTTATCTTTTTCTAAACCTTCTTCCAGAGAGCTAAACAAGTTAATGTTTAGGATTTTCTGGGCAATAACATGAGGGAAAGTAGCAGAGATTGTGTGTTGGTTCCACTTATAAGTATCAGAGTCAATCAAGTCGGATACAAGTGTTAACAAGGAGTTTGTGTTGAGACCATAGTAACTTAAAGAGAAATCTAACTCAGGAATCCATCTATCGTTCCAAATACTAATAGACTGGCCATCCCCTACCTCCCAACATATGTGATTTTCTATGAAAGACACACCTTGCAAAATGCATTTCCAAATCCATGATGCATTTGTCTTTTTTTTTTTCTTTTTAGGACAAAAATGGATTTATTCCTATAATACTTAGACTTTAACAACTTGGCCAACCAAGAGTCTGGTTGTGAGACCAATCTCCATGCTATCTTTGCTACCATAGCCTTGTTCATTTTTCCTGCCTCTTTGAAACCCATACCTCCTACAAAAGTTGAATTACAGAGAAAATCCCAAGCCATAGGATAATGACCCCTAGCGTTAGAATCTTTCCCCCACCAAAAATCCCTTTGAATAGCATTTAACCTTTTTATTATCTTTTTAGGAAGAATGAAACAACCCATTTGAAAAATAGGGAGACTAGATAGAATAGATTTATTGAGGATTACTTTACTCGCCTGTGAGAGAATTTTGCTCATCCAACCTTTTACTCTCTCTTCCATTTTCTTGACAATAGAGTCGAAAGTTTTGAGCTTAGACCTATCGATGAACAAAGGAGCGCCTAAATAAGAATCTTTAATAGAAATTTTCTTAATCTTAAAAAGTTTTGACATCATTCTCTGTAGTTTAGGATGTGTCTTTTTACTAAAGAAAATGCCAGATTTATTAAAATTTATCATCTGGTCTGAAGCTAAACTAAAGGTTTCTATGAAATTTAGAATATTTTTACAGCTTTTTAAATCTGCTTTAGTAAATAAGAGACAGTCATCAGCAAAAAAAAAGATGCGACACAGGAGGACTATATCTAGAAATCTTAGTGCCATGGACTAATTTTTCCTTTTCTTTAGCTAGCAAAAGCCTAGAGAAAACTTCCATACAAATCAAAAACAGGTAAGGAGACAGTGGATCTCCTTACCTTAAACCCCTAGTTGGTTTGAAAAACTCTCCTGGACTACCATTTAACAATACATCAATAGAAGAGGTAGATATACATTGATTAATAAGTTGACACCATTCACTACTAAAACCTAATGCTAGCATTGCCCTATTTAAGAAATCCCAATTTACCCTATCAAATGCTTTTGACATATCTATCTTAATTCCCAGCCCTCCTATTTTTGATTTTTTTTTCTGAAGTGAATAAATTACTTCATGTGCAACTATGATGTTGTCATATATTTGTCTTCCAGACAAGAAGGCCGACTGAAATGGAGAAATAATTTTATCCAAGAGTTTTTTCATTCAATTTGCTAACAACTTAGATAGGATTTTATAAGGTGTATTACATAATCCTATAGGTCTGAAATCACTAGGATCAGTTGGATTCTTAATTTTAGGAATAAGGAAAAGAAAAGTTTTGTTTAAGTCAGGATTTAAAGTTTCTGACACAAAAAATTCTTGAATACAGCTGACTATCTGAGAACCTACCAGGTTCCAATTGTGTTTAAAAAAACTTACCGGAAACCCATCCGGTCCTGGTGACTTATTCGGCTTCATAGATTTAACTACTTCCCAAATTTCCTCTTTGGAAGGGATTTCCATCAGACTAACGTTATCATGCTCATTTATTCCTATCGTTAAATGTTTAAAAATCTCAATATCATCTCTTACAGGAGTGGCTGAAAAGAGATCCACAAATAGTCTTTTAGGACTACCTTAATCTCTTTTTTATCCACTTTTACCTCACCATCAGGAGCTAGCATGCAATCTATATTATTCCTTTTCCTTCTTTTCAAGGTCTTTATATGAAAATACTTTGTATTTCTCTCTCCTAGATTAACAATGTTATCTCTAGATATTTGTTTAGCTATCTCTTCTTCTGTATCATAAAGCCTTTCTAAATGATGAAGTTTTTCATTTATTTTTGATTGAACTATAGGAGAAAAACTTTGTTTGTTCAGTTTTTCAATATCAGACAACAAATTCCTAATCTTCTTAGTTGGTAGCCCAAAAACTGATTTTTTCCACAATAATAATTGCACACCCAGTGAGTCTAAATTATTAACTAAGGCTACAGAATGATTACTATCCGAAGAATTCCAGTTAGAATGAATAAGATCAATGCAACTCTGCTCTTTGAGCCAAGTATCAAAAAATCTAAATGTAAAGAGATGATTTTTACTAGAGCCACCGTCTAATAATAACATCAGGGGACAATGATCTGATCCCACAGGAGCTAAGATCTTGAGGATGGAATTTGGGAATCTAGAAGTCCATTCCACATTTGTCATTCCTCTATCTAGCCTTTCCTGAATGTTATTCGGTATATCTCTATGATTATTCCAAGTGAAATTACTTCCTGCAAAACCTATGTCATCTAAGGCAGACCGTTCTAAAAGTCTTTTAAAGGGATCAGCTTCACTTTCAATAAAAGGGAGACCTCCCTTTTTCTCACATTGATTAAAAATTTGATTAAAATCACCCAAAACAATCCACGCCATTTTCTTATGGTTAACTCTAGTTGAGATTTCTTCTAGGAACTTCCAAGAGTCTATTTTACCAGGTTTGTATGGACTTCCATAAAACCCCGTAAATAACCATTCTTGTTCAGCAAAATTAGTTTTGAATAAAACGTTTATCATATGATTATTTGAGTGAATTATTTCAAAGTGAAAACCGTCAATCCAAGCTATAGCTAAACCACCTGATTTACCTGATATACCCACAGGATCTACGAAAAACATATTAGGGAAATCAACTAAAATTTTCCTTAAAACTGATCTTTTAGATTTTGTTTCAGATAGGAAAACAATACCCGGTTTTTCATTATTAACTAGAAAGTTTAGATGTTGTTTTGTCTTTTTTTTACCACATCCCTGGGTATTCCAGGCAATGAATTTCATGGTCAAAATGAATAAAGCAAAATACAAAAAAACAGAATTCCAATAAATTATAGAAAATAAGTCTAATTTACTATGCTTATCTACTATGATTAGCAAGCACTATGGAAGGAGTAACAACATGAAAATCAGAAGATAAATGAGGAGAAAAGATAAGCAATTATCTAATTAGAAAGGCATACGAATCATAGCAGACAATAATAAAACAATTCCAATAAGAAAGAAGGATTTTTAGAATTTGTGTACCTGGATTCCCTTGATTTTTTTCAATTGGGGCAGCATAAATAAGCAAATCGATCATTTGAGATTTGGAGGGTAGGAAGTATAACCAGACACCAGAAGGATTCAATTTGAAATATCTAAAATTAATTACCCTATATCATCAATTCTTCTAATTTCATTAGGAAACCTCCGGCAAGGATTTCCTCCAGAATTAAGGATTTCCTCTTAAAAAATGGACACCGAAGAACAAAAATTAAGTTAAGAAAACATTTAATTGATCTTGATAATCCTAAGGCAAAATTAATCCCACAAAAGAACGACCACCAAAAGAACCGGACAATGCAAAGGAAGCCTAGTGTATGAAACTAAAGTGAAGAGAAAAATTAGAAAGGGGGACCACGAAGAAGATTTTTAATCCAAAAACCTGAACTTTGGATATTACCAAGAGAGTATATTAAAAAAAAATATATATATATATATATATAATATGTTTCACTAAACAAGGACCACGTGTTGTACTACCACCTGTTATGAATCCACAAAATACTTGGATGATATATTTTGTCGCTGCATCATGAAACGACATCGTCAAAACGATGAGGATGAAAAGGGCCCAGAGAGTAATCAATTTTGACTCTTTTTTTTTTTCCATTTTTTAAAAAAATTTAATTTTCTTTTTGAAAACAAACATCATTACTTCCTGAAGAACGGATATCCGAACTCAGCCGGAACGCAAACTGAACCGGAATAACAATACAGTGAAGAACATCCAGAGATGAAATCACCCGGATCTAAACAAACTGCACTAAATTAAGAATTCACAAGAAACTCCCAAATAACATGTCACTGGGACAAGCCTAAGATTAATTTAATCCCATTTTACCAATTCTATTTTGTTTTGTTACTGATCCTTCAAACTTCCCCAATTCCAAAAGTATCATTAACTCTTCAAATGTTCAATCCGAATTTTATTTTAAAATCAACAACTCTTTTATCCTTCCTTTAATGGAGAACCAAAGATACAAATAATCATATGCACATAGAAACCGGTTAATTTGCTACAATGTTCTTCTCAATCTCAATGAAGAGATCAACACCTTTCCACCCATTAAACATCAGGGCCCTAAGGTCTGTGTTGACTGTCGATTGAATTCAACCTCAGAGAAGATAAGAAGAACACCTTAATTCATTATCAATGTGGTTTAATTTTATCAAGATGACAATCCGACCGAAATCCAAAAAATGCTCAGGAAACAACAATAATTACATCAACATAAACGAAAACGAAAACGCAACTGTTATGTTCTTTCCCAACATCGAGTTGAAAGATCAACGCCTTTCTACCCATTAACATCAGGGTCTTAAAGGTCTGTTATGATTGCCGATCCCCTTTCCTCTTTAGAGAAGAGATAAGCAACAAAACATTGCAGAAGAAAAGAATAAATGAAAGAGAAAAAAAAAAGTTATTAAGACAGAGATCTTGATGATGTTCAACAACATCCTTATTTCAAGTTCACAGCCCCATAAACAAAGACAAAAAAACCACCATTTAAGTTCAACAGCATAAAAGATCAAAAATATAAAACCTATAACACAGACTCCCTAAATCCCTCACTGGTTCCTTCTCTTCTTCCATTTATTTATGATCGATCGACATATTTATTTACCCATTCTTACTTACTCAAGAGAACCCAGTTGAGGAAGATTACTCCATAGGTTGTTGTGCCCATAATGATCTCTTTTGTCCATGGTTTTCTCTTGTCTGCCAATACACCATGATGATTATCCTTTTTTTTTTTAATTTTTTTTTTGTCTGTTTGTGATACGTATGTGCCGTGATTTCCATGATTCCATCCAATGCCGTGTTTATAACTTGGGATTCCGTGGAGAAAATATCTCATGTCCGCTGTGACGCTGCCTGTTCGCGGTGAATGGAAAATTTGTTCCCGTGCTCACCCAGTCCGGTTCAACCTGCTCCGGCCATGTGTCCTGTTGTGATCCGGTTTTGGGCTGTGCGCGACTAAGGCTATTCTGGTGCTACTATTGGTGATTGTATCTCAGATAATGATGCCTGGAATTTAGAATTTTCAAGAAACTTGAATGCTGAAGAGTTGGGGTATGTTGTTCTCATGCTACAAGACTTGGGTGATCCAGTCTCTGTTATTGATATATCTAGAGGTGAAGACCAAAGGAAGTGGAATGTTGAAGGAGGTGAATTCTCTGTGAGTAATTTCTACAAATCTTTAGATGTAGATGGTTTCCTGAGGTTCCCTCACAAACAACTTTGGAACTCAAAGATCCCTATGAAGGTCTCTTTTTTGGTATGGACTTTGTGCTATAGTGGAGCTCCTACTCTTGAGATGTAAAGTTGATCATGACACCTGCCTTTTCAGTAACTCTGCTCAAGAAACAAACAATCATCTCTTTATGCACTGTTCAGAAACTTTGAAGCTGTGGAACTACTTCTTAAACAGTTTTGGCATTGATTGGGTCTTCTCTGATTCTGTTAAAGCTACCTTATGGGAATGGCCCTCAAAGAAAGACAACTCAATGCATAGGAAGTTATGGGGCTTAATTCCTTTTGCTATTTGGTGGACTATCTGGACAGAAAGGAACAATAGATTCTATGGAGGCAGGAAGTGAAATAGCAGCCAGCTTGTCATTGCAGTGAAGTGTACCATTTATAATTGGTTTAGAAACACTAAGATTTTTGAGAACTTTATACTTAGTACTCTTATTTGTAACTGGAATGCGGTATTGACATGAGCTATTTGTAGCCATGTTTCCTTTGTATTAGTTGCAGTCATGCTCTTATGACTGTCTCTTTTTTCAATATAATTTGCCTTTAAGTCAACAAAAAAAAAAACATAATACCTGTGTGTTTGATGCATCATTGCAGTGAAGTGTACCATCTTGAAAAATAATTTTGTTTTGTTTAAATTCAAACTTGAAGAAATAAACCTTATATATCACTCTAAAAGCACGTGACATACGTCATTGTGACAATGCTTTGGAGAAGCATATCTATTAGACAAAAACAAATGGGTAAGTATAACTCCTGACAGAAAATAACTCCAGATACCTACTAAGAACCACCTGGTAAAAAAAAAAGTATGACACAATAGTAAACGACGATGACATGCCAACATTGATCGAAGTGGATGAACATGATGATGGTATGGACGGGATTATGGCGAAGGATCCAGGCATGCATGCCACCGTTGGTTGAGATAGATGGCATAAGCAATTATTTTTAGGCACACCGCTTTTGAAACATATATTATTCTCAGACAATACATTATTTAATTTTTTTAAACCGTGGCAATTTAAACTAAATGGATGTGAATCTTATAATTACCAATGCTACCATGGCGTTCTTTCTTGGGGACTAGCGTCCATCTTGGATAAGACCTATTAAGTTGTATCATGGAACTACGCTTAAGAAGTAGTTCAAATACCACCAACAAACATGTAATGCTCACAAGGTGTTACGCAAAACTGGACTCAACATAGTACTGTTACATAGATCGCCTTCTAAATCTGGACATTAATAAAGGTATCTCTGCAGTAACGCTTCATGCACAATTCTAGCATTTCACATTTCTTTTTGTTTTGTTTTGAAAATTGCATTTCGCAAATTTGCATGTGATATATATATCTTCCAAAACTTCTACACATAAAATCGTTGGATATGACAATTAATTTGTTAATAAAAATAAAGGTTGGACAAAAAAAACGTGCAATTATGTTTAATTGCAAATATTCATATGCACATAAAATTTAATTATTTTAAATCCAAAATTTCTTTTTAACTATTTTAATATCTGCCTATAAAATACATGATTTAGATTTATAATACAAAATTTAAATTATTAGATACCTAAAGGGTATCAGAGTTCTGTATCCCTTTAAAAGATCGGACTAATCAAAAATTGTTCAGAAATAATCTAACGCATTTGACCACGGGAGCGGGGCGAAGCCCCGCAACTCTAAATTAGCTGATTCCATCGGCCCCGGTGTGTAGCACGGGTTACAATCGGACAAAAGTTTTTTTTTTTTTTTTGCTACCGAATGCAATCGGTAGATAAATATCTTATATTATCTACCGATTATGTAAGGGCAATTTTGCCATTACGAATTACGCGAGATAAGAGCTGTCATCAATTTACGTTTAGGTGACCCTATCTTGTTTTATTGTTGGCCCCTAATTCCTTTTGAGTGGCCCCTAAAATGCTAGGCAAAAAAAAAAAGTTAACAAAAAAACATTCCATTGCCGGGATTTGAACCCGGGTCGCCTGGGTGAAAGCCAGGTATCCTAACCGGGCTGGACTACAATGGATTTGAGATTTAATTATATATAAAGTTATAAACAAACCTTGGGAGCACCAATTTGAGCTATGGAATACCTTGTTCGGTTGGCCAAGAGAAAGAAACAAATAACAACATAACTCGGCCAATAAATCAAATTTTACCATAAAGCTCCAATGTAACAACAATGTTTGAATAGTAAGAAAAGCAGAAGTGAAACAACCAAGTGGATAGAATGAACAGCTTATAGATGATATGAAATACTCATATAGACGCACTCCACTGTACCGAAGTGCTTGCTTCTTTCTCCCGTCCCAAATCTAGCACCTCATAAACCCGTTATTCATTGTTGTGTGTAATGTGTAAGCTGATGCTCATTTGAATACGATTGTGGGGGAAGTTGGAGGCTTTAAATCCTCATACCTGTTAATCAGGGGAAAAATCATCAGAAATGGTAAGTGAATTTGATTCTGACCACTATTAGAAGATTACATCTCACACTGTGGAAGGAATAATGACAAAATTGGACAAATAAAATTGAAAAACTTGTAATCTTACATAGTGAAAGGCGAAAGTGGTCTTGGTTTTGGTTCACTGGTACATATTTCCTCAACTGTAGCTACTTCGTCTGATTTTGGAGTTTCAGCTGCACTGGTGTCTGGCACATCGAGTATTTTAGGTTGTGAAGCGACTGATACTGGTGAACTTGGAGATCCTGAAGTTGGAGGTTTCATGTCATCGTAGCTGAAACCAAGAATGTCAAAGTTACCAGAATACTAGGCAAAAAGAGGTTTTAAGAGTGACAATCAGAAATGGTAAGTAAGTCTGATTCTGGCCACTATTTGATGATATCATCTCACACCGTCAAAGGAATAATGACAAAATTGGACAAATAAAATTGAAAACTTGTAATCTTACATAGTGAAAGGCGAAAGAGGTCTTGGTTTTGGTTCATTGGTACTTGTTTCCACCACTGGTTCCTCCAATTTCGGATTTTCAGCTGCGCTGGTGTCTGGCACTTTGGATATTTTGGGTTGTGAAGACAATGATACTGGTGCACTTGGAGATGGTGAAGTCGGAGGTTTCAAGTCCTCGTAGCTGAAACCAAGAATGTCAAAAGTTAGCAGAATACTAGGAAAAAAGAGGTTCTAAGAAATGAGATGTGTATACTCATAAACAAACATTTTGAAGTATCAAGTTAATCTATTTTGGTCGATATCAAGAGTAACAAAAACATACGCATAATAAGGTGAAAGATGACTTGTTTCCCTGGTCTTAATTGGTGAGACTTCTGTTTCAGTGACCTCTGCAGGTGTTGTCTCCACCGTAGAACTTGTTTCAGTAGAGGGTGGTGCAGCCTCCACTGGAAGAGTAGCACTGGTAACTCTTCCATTAGCAGTTGCCTGAAATGGGCTTGGAGACGTGGGTGGTTTCAAATCTTCATATCTGTCCAAAAAACAACAACTAAGATTTAAGAAACAGTCTCAATAGAATTCTTTACTAATGAGTAATTTACATTGGGTAAAACTTACACAGCATAAGGAGAGAGAGGCCTTGTTTTTGTCACTTCAGCACTAACTTCGGCAGCTGCAGAGGTAGTACCTGTTTCCACTTGAGCGGCATTTACTTGAACCATAACATCACCAGGTGAAGTAGGAGTAGGAGACGTTGGTGATTCCGAATCATCTACTTTTAGTGTTGCCTCCAAAGTATCTACTTCTGCTGCTTTAGTTGAACCAAGTGTGGTGCTGGGGGTTGGTTTGGAAGATGGAGGAGGTGTTGGCATAGGAGATGTCGGAGGTTTCAAATCTTCGTATCTATTGTAAATAAAATACATTTGTTAGGTTAGAATTAACATTACAGTATGTTCAATAGAATACCCGACCTATGATGTAACAGAAAAATTAGCTTCTTTGGCGGGATTACTTGAAATAAGGAGAGAGAGGCCTTGATATATGTGCTTTCATTTGGGTGGGCTCCTTCTCAAAGACAGCAATGCTTGCTTCAGGGACAATAATCTGAGAAGGCACTGGATCTGGCTGACGTGTATCTTGCAATTTTTCCTGAGAAAAAAATAATGTTGGTTTCACTTTCTGTAGATACTGTACATCTAGAAGGCACCAAATCGAGTAAAAATAGGTAAAGCTTCCACTACATGTACAACCGAAAAAAAGAGTATACCTATCTGAAATAGTTTGGTTTGCATACTCACAAGTTGCTTGAAGTGATTAAATAAACAAAGTAATACTCCGTATTTGTTAACTAAACAATATTTCAGAGTAATGCTTCAAGAAAATAAATATTTCAAAGTAGCGAGGAAACGTTGGTGAAGTAATTGTAGGGTATGCTTGAAACTAACAAAGATTGCTAACTGAAAGAAAAATGCTTCAAACTCGAGGAAGTTGTGCAGCTACCTTATTCGCAGAAGTATCCACTCTATCAGATGGTAATTTAGCAAGAAGATCTCCCATGGGAGTCAATGGAGCAGTTGTCTCGGCAACTACTTCCACCACTTTACAGTAAGATAAGCTTCTGTTCTTGGCCATGAATGCCATTAATTCTGCAATCTGCAATGCATCAACCGATTTTAAGAAAATATGTACACTGTACCTGATGGCTGACGGATAGAATGTCTCAAATACCTGAAGATTAGATACTTGGCCACCAAATAAAGTATCTGCCTCTGCAAGGGTAATATTATGTGTTTCCTTATATGCATCAGTAGGTCTTTCCATTCCTCCTGGCCTCACTATCTGAAAGCCGCCGTTAAATTGGTAAGCAAAGTCCCATCCTATTACATCACCAAGTTGTTAAATCTACCACAATTATGTATGGATAATGAAATAAGCACTCACGGTATATGGAAGGCCACTTGCTATAAGTGCTTCTTCTGCTTTCCTTTTCCATATAAGGACTCCCCAAAACAAACTATAGAAGCAAAAGGGAACAAAAGTTACAGACAGTAAATTGATAATGTACATATCCAAGAATCATGGTTGCGTAATTCAATCTTATACTTACTTCAGAATAGCTGCAGGAAATCCGATCTTATTTGTCCCCAAAGAGGTAACCAAGATAAAATGATCAACTCGTGCAGATGTTGCTGCAAACGATAAAAGTAATTACTTCCATAACTTTCTTCACCAGCATATCCGAAACAATATCAGATTCCAAAAATGAAGACCAATGGCCAATTGGTACAATCCATTAATCAAAAACATGAAAAAAATAAATGAGCAAATGTGACAAATTACCTGCATCAATGAGGCTTTTCGTAGCTCGATAGTCAATGCGACATGGTCCAGTGACATCGAAAACCTCTTTTTCACTGGCACCAATACAACAAATTACAACAGATGCATTTCCTATTGCCTCTTTAATCCCATCTTTCTCCAAATCACATTCCACAATTATAAGCTTTTCTACGGCTGGGCTAAAAACCAAACAATATCTGTCATTTGCAATCTGAACATACCTACTAAACATTCTATCCTCCAACAAACCCTCTCTAATGTTGACTACCATTACCTGCAGCACCTTCATCAAGCTTCATTTCTTGAACACTCTGAACAAGTTTATCTGCTTTCTGAGCACTTCTCACACCTGCTCTTACTTGAAACCCTAGCTTTAATAGCTCCCTGTTATAAATTCCAAAGTTTGCAATCAAATTTTCCTTTGATAACTGAAAAACATCAGTTAATTTAAAAAATGTAGAGAGAATAGCTCTTTTGATAGTACTAACCTTACAGTTCTTGAACCAACTTTACCAGTAGCACCAGCAACAAAAACAACATCATCATTTGATTGAATTTCCTGTTTAACAACTGCCTTTATAATCCCAACATTGCATTTTCTACTTCCTTTCACTAAATCATGAAAATATCAACAACAGAATTTATGTTAAACAGTGGAGTAATAAGAGTATGTTCAAATGTTCTAGGATGAAAAACTACCATACCTGAAAATTGAGCTCTGACATCATCAAATTTGAAATTTCTGGCATCTGGGTTTTTCTTCAAATTGTTGTTAAGAGAGGAAATGAATGAACTTTTACCCGTTAAAAACTTTCTTGATGATGATGGTGATGTACTGGTTATACGAGGAGAAGATAAAGCAAAAAGCTCCATCGGTTTATTTGGTGATATTCAATTTGCTTATTTTCAGAACTGACTTCAAACTAACCGAGTGTTTGTAGAAGAAGAAATCATGAAGCGAGAAAAACAAAATTAGAGATAATTAAATTTGTACTTTTTCAGATTCTGAAACTCCACCTCCTCTTGGTGAAGATATGATAGGACCCACAATTACAGAGTTGGATTTTGAATCAATTTTGACCACTGATGTTTTCTCTTCCAAGGCTAGCTCAGGTTTGAGCTCAAGCCCAGTTATGATTTAGGACCTTTAGGCGGGTGAGCATTGTCCGACAGGTTTTAACCTCATCCGCATCCAATACATGACGAATATTTAGTTAGACATCTATTAAATGTACATATATTTAGTTAGACATCTATTAAATGTACATATAGAAGGGTAGATATGGATGATCCAATGGATTTCTTTTTAATACTTTATCTAAACATGACAGAATCCTCAAATGACAATCGATCAAGAATATTGAAAAATATGAAGTTGTAACAGAAGAACACTCAAACCCTACCGAATTCTTTAATTCCTATTACTAGTTACCGTAATTTTCACTTTATCTGCTAATTAAACTATTTGCTCAATTGCATTTACTTTTGGTTGGTTTCATATGTGTCAATTGTACTGCAATCCTGGCTCACTGTAGTTATATGATAGGATATTGTTACGTTTGAACCTGCATTGTATTATCCATCATTTTTTTTGTCAATTGCACTAGTTTGTATACTATACTTGATATCTAGATTACTTGCATTGCCCGAGAATGAGAATGATATCTTTGAAATGTCAAGGTATTGGGAATCCTACCACCAGATCCTCTTTGTAGAACTTAATTAGGTCCCAAAACCTTAACATTGTTTTCCTTTACGAAACTAAAATGATAATACAAAAATAACTCAATATCTCAAAAAGTATAATTTTTCTGAACAATTGGTGTCTCCCATATATGGGTTTGTTGGGCGGGATTGCATTACTTTGGAAGCTTCCAATATAAAGTAATCCAAAATACTTATAGAATAATGAATGTCATTGTATCTCCTAACCCCTAGCAAACCTGAGTTTATGGATACTTTTCTTTATGTTTCAACATATTATAATAAAAGTATGGAATAATGGAACTATGTTAAAGAAATTGGTCAAAGAGTCAGCACTCCTTGAATCTTAATGGGTGATCTCAACATCACAACGTACACCTATGAAAGATCAACCAACTATATCCCACAACTGTTGAAATTATTGTTGTAAAAGATATTATTCATATCTCTAATCTAAATTATTTAGGTTACTTTGGTAATCCATATACGTGGACTAATAGACAATCCAATGGTAATATTACCAAAGATAAATTGTATATGTTTATGGCATATAGGTAACAATTTCTGGCTAAATCACTGTGGAAATAACAAGTTTTTCCTTATTGACTCTATAGGCTCATACCACATTCTCATTCTCTTAGTTACTGATCCACAGACTCATCGATGGAAAAAAACCTTACACATATTTTGAATTTTAGTGTAGAGATCCATATTTTAAAGATATAACTATTGATGCTTATTATAATTGTAGTATGCGAGGTTCTTCAGTATTTCAAATCATTATTAAGCTTAGAAATGTTAAGCGTGAACTTAGAAAATGAAACTTTACTCATTTTGTCAATATTGATCAAGTACTTTGAATTTCCAAAAAAATGTAAACCAGAATGTAGAAAGTACCAAACATATTGAACTATAAATAGACCTTAGGCAGAAAGTACAAGAAGACTTTTATGCTCGGAAGTTCAAAGTAGTCTTTATCAAGTCTTATGTTAAAAATACAAGTTTTTATTCATACCCATGCCAATATAAGAAAACATTTCAACCATATTGAATCCTTGCAGTTGCAAAATAGTCACTCGTCTAATGATAGTAATTAACATGAAGATCTTCTAAGTTTTAGTCTTATGAATCTTCTTTATGACTGATTTTCTAGTTACGGGGTCCTTATATTCTTCAAAGAGAATTTTAATGTTGAATCAGCCCTTGTTCGCTGCATCTTTATCATTATTTATTGAAGATGTATGTTCTTTTTGGCCCAGTCTTTATATTGTATCTAAATAAGGGTTTCTTCATCAAAATCAAAATCAGTTTCTCATCTTTCTGAAGATCATCATCTTTTCCAATTTTATTTCCGAAATTAGTTTTCATTCACGAAAACTCTCTTAGACGTCCATTATTGTTTTTCAAAATGGATAGCAATTCTCTTACGGGTTGTTGCCTTGTTGATATGTCTTGGTTAGTAATTTGCAAACCAAGCCCTTTAAGTTTATTTCACTAATCTCATTCTCAAATCAAGTCAATATTTCAACACCAAACTATATATTCATATGGTTGTGAAGTTTTTTCTTTCTGTTACTATATTTCACTTTTTTTCAAGTGAAGTGTCGATGCGATCAGCGATTAAGTAATCGAAGACTAAACTTTAAACTGACAGTGACGAATATTAATTGAGATGAAGAGAAGAAGATAATATAGATTTTTTATTTTTTTTTCAGTCGTCTTCTTCTGCAACAGTTTAAATTGAACACTTTGATCCTCTTCTTGTCCAACTTGAGGAGGGTATTAGACATATATGGTGTATGCTAGCCACCAAGGTGACCAAGGTGGTTATGAATCAAGTTCTTTTACGCGCATTAAAGGAAGTTGGTCAATGATCTACCCATTGTGTTCGAAGTTGTAGTCAAAAGGAAGCCTGTAAAGGAAAAGTCAATGTGGATACCGAAAACAAATCAAGTTTTATTGTTGTTAGGATAATTTTGATGATCCAACGTAACAATGGATTTTTTTATAATAATTATGTTTTCGGGTTTTATCCCTAGATTGTAAAGTTCATCGAAGAATGAGGAATGCTACTATTCACGCCCTAGGGAAAAGTTTAAGGCAACATATTGTGGATACTTAGAAGTATGCCTAGTTAGGACTTACAGAGAGACATTAATTGCTGAGGTCAATTTAGGAAGTTTTTCGAGTGTTGAACTTATATGTTGGTGGACATGTAGAAGAATTTATTAATGAACTTGGCCGATTAATGGAACATGTCACTACACCTTTTAAGTTCATGTCTTGGAATGCCTGTGGGCTTGGCAAACCCAGAAAACTTGATCAGTTAATTGGGTTGGACTCGGGCTTATCAGTGCATTGTGTAATAGTCAAGGAAACTAAGACTAGATTTTTCATTAAATGGTTGACTTCGTCTTGGTTATCAGCGCAGGTGGGTCCCGTTGTCAGCTAAGAATCAGAAAACAAACCATTCTGGGGGCTGGCTAGTTATTTGGGATCCGAATCATTTGGAGTATGTATATCACACAACAACAAACTCATTGTCAGTGAGATTTAGAACAGTTCTCCACTGTTCTCTTTGCTCCCGTAATCCGATACTAGTATTAGAAAATGAGAAAAATCCCTTCCCTCTCCTCTTTTATATTTTCTTCAAACTACTACTTTGACTATTTTACACTGTAAGTCCCATATTTTTATCGGGATCTTTATTGCCTTTTTTTCCTGCGCTCCCAAAGTATAATTCAAATCCAACCCAATCCCCTATATATAATAAAATTAATTTCCAGTCCAAAACTATCCTTTCCTATCCAAATCAGAGTTACATGGTGCATGTGTATTTCACACATGCCATTTTCTACACTCCCCAAGACTTAAATACCCCATATCCCACCTTACTAGAACCGTCACTTAACAAAATTAGGATCCAAAATAAGAAGTTTAATTTTTCTTCTTATCAACAATAATAAAAGAATTTTCATTAGATTCAAAATCAATCAAACTAGCATCAATAGCTTTTGCAACAATATATAATTCAAGTTTTTACTTATTCACTTGCTAATAAACCTAATTCAAGATCATAATCCGTTGGTTGATTAGATTTATAAGAAGAACAAACCTCTAATAATAAACCCATGAAGTGATTATATAGTTCTATCCCCCTAGCTTTTATCATCAAATGTTCGTTTTTCCACCCCACTGGAGTTGCTTTATGAAAATAAGTGAATGGTTATAACCTACTACTAGAGTATGGTCAACCAATCAACATTTGATATTATCTAACTTAGCTTGTATCTTGTTTTCTTCCTATTTCCTATTGATCCGAGTAAAAGTAAAGACAGTGATTAATCCTAGTTGAACTTAACTGAACTAAGTATTCCACTTACCTAGTTATCAAGTATCATTATTGCAATTGGAATTCAAGTTGGAATAAAATCAAACAAAAGTTTAAATATTGGTTTACAAAGAATTCTTTCCACCGCAAATCTAGGTCACGTCTCCTTGTCTAAATATTATCTTGCTTATAGTAGATAGGATAACTGCATAACCTAATTTGAGCCATATTATCATTTCTTTCAATGTGTGGATCTAGAGATAATGCTATGGTCGAAACAAAAAAGTGATGAATTTGAACTTAGAGAACTCGAAAAATGAATGATTCTATGACTATTTTTCATTTACATCCTTAATATTCCACTGGTTTCACCAAAAAAATGATTGAATTAACACAAAAAAAAATTTGTTTGAGATCCAAAAGCCTATGAATGTATATTATATGTCCAAATAGTCTGTGTTGAGTTATATGGAAGATTTTAGTGCAACTTAGATGTTGGATCATGAGGCAAATTTTGATAAACGAGATGCATGATAATTTTGGATAATAATACACTTTTTTTTCGGCAAATGATACATTTTAGGTTGTAAAGAAGAAGGTTTGATTCACGTGGTATATTTTAGCTCTTAGTGGTAGATATATGGTCACGTCGGATGTTTTGGTAATGAATATTCATTGGTACTATGGAAAAATTTTAAGACATGAACCAGGTTAAGGGTTACCATACAAAATTTGGGTTACAATGGAAGATTTTGAGTTAAAGTGCAGACTTTTGGTCACCACAAATCCTCAGTATGTTGTTTGCAATTTAGTGGGTCATTTCTTTTTCCAAAAATTATGTTTAACATTATTTTCTAGTATTTTATTGTTGCACAATCCACACCAAATAAAGAGATAATAGAGAGATATTGAAAGGATCTGTGGCGCCCAAATTTCTCACCCCTATTGCTAATATTGTATGTATATTGTTGTTGACAGATTAAACATATACTACTTGTCCTGGATTATGCCTATTATCTTAGTAGGCGAAGTAAGATAACAATGTATTTGATTTAGGGATATAATCACCTTGTCATCCCTGACCTGTCTAATTTCGCAACCGTGACTCGATTCTGGACTAGGTTCCAGATCCATGACTGAGAAAACTCTTAGACAAGGTAGACTTATTCTAAATCAGTATTTATTTCATTATGGAATAAACGAGGCTTTTTTTTTTACAGAGATCTAGTGTGTGGTTGCTTTCGTTGAATGCAGTTGTCTATATCGGTAACCCAAGTTAAATAGTAGGAAGTGGGAACACAAGGTTATCTTTCTATTTTCTTCTTTCATGTTCAAAAGCTACACTTTTTGGGGATGTTCTTAAAGATAAACTAAACTTAGTGTTTGAATGCTTGATTTAATGTATAATGTGTTTGTTGGATACAAAAATTTGTTGTGTTGGACATTTGAAAATTGCAGACTTACATGTTATAACAATTGTTGGTATAATGATTGTTCAGAATGAAACTCTCAGAGTCGTCCGTTTACCAAACCCGACTGGATAAAACCGGAACCGAGTCCATTCGGGTCAGAATCGAAATGATTCACAAATGGTTTGGTTTTTATTCTCGAAACCAAAAACCGAGTATCACGGTTTCGGTTCGCTAGAAGTATCATGTACAACCACGATCACATATCAATTTTGATCCGTATTAGCAGATTTTGGGTCTGAATCTAATTTTGTGCATACTCCTTAATGAGTGCGCACGTAACAAACAAATCTTATTAATTGTTCAAAATAAGCAGTAAACTACCTAACAAAATTATTTTCTTTTTATTTTAATCTAATAGTAATTTAGATAACGCAAGATTTTTATACATGTCGTATCTAATTTAACCTAAAATAGAGTGTTTTTAAAAATGGAAATAGATAATTGGTTTAAAAAAATTGAATCAAAGAGAAATTAGTTATAATTGATGTCCGCATTTCCATTAGATTATATTGAGATCTTTTTATTTCCCGATGAACATTCAGCTGTTAGAAAACTACATACATGATCATATCGTACATAAAAACTTCTAGAAATATAGTAATCCGTATAGTTAGTAAGTTATGGAAAGGAAACTGATTAGTGAATCAAAAGTGAGACAATAAAGAAAAACGCTTGAAGATGTAAATGTAAAAATGGCATAATTTAAGATGTTGCTCATAAACAGTATGTATATATTGGTAATGTGAAGATAACAACAAAATTTATCATGTACTTTTGTAGAATCATACCTTAGTGTGATTTTTTGCTGAGAATGTTTAATTTCTCTACGGGGTCATTTATCAGGTTTAATGCATAAACAATCGTACAAAATTAAAAATCGACAATCTTTCCATCCTTTGATGGGAGACAACAACAAAATTTAAAAAAATCGCTCCAGGCTTCGAAGTAAATGCCAAAAAAAATAGAAAAATTAATACAAAGGAGTTTTCTTAATTTGTTGAGATTCTTTTGATATCAATTATTATCCATCGATGATCATCACTGTTAGCAATGCCCGGTTGAACCCACAAGTTTTGATATCTCAAGATAATTGTTAATGTTAGTTGATCAAAACTGTATCTTGATTTCTAGTCTACTAAGTCAAGTCTCATACTAGGTTAGAATTTGGTAGTTGAGTATTAGACATCACTCTCGAAGACCGAAGATCGACGAAGACATTTGGAGAACTTCATTATTCAGGTATGTGAAGACTGAACCATTCTATTTTACTCACTATCTTACTATTCTATCGTATGTGACTATGGCGTATGACTTACAATAGATTTATCGCAAAGAAGAAATTTTGAGTCAAGATTGTCTTATTAAACATCTCGAAATATGACTCAAGCATAGATGTTCAAAGGTCCTTAACAATATTGATAAACTATCTACTACTAAGAAGAATATTGATCTCCTGAAATTAGACTTGGAAAAGGTTTCTTACGATCTTGCTTCCCTAAAATCTCTGGTGAATGATTATATCTAATTAGTTATTTCTCCGTATTTTTACTAGTTAACTCTTTGTAGGAATTTTTATTCTTATTTTTTAAGGAGGAACACTAGCGTTTGGAGTAGTTTTTATGTGTTACATTATCTATTCCAAATAGTATCATCTTGCATGTTTAAAGTTTATTTAATTAAATTTTATTTTGGAAGATGACTTGCAATACCTAATCTTCATGGATTATATATATGTATTGCTTATTGTGTGAGATTTTTTCTTTGCTATCATATTTCTAGTGATTAAAACATATATTTCATATTTTCTCATAGGTTAAGCTCTTAACTCTTGAAAATGGGGAGTAAACTATTTTGAGAATTGCAGTATTGATCCCTCCACGGTTACACTTTTGTGAATATACTGCTACAAGATTCTGTAAGATGTTCTCTAGGAATATGTTTTCCTCCATAGTTGAATAACCGTAGGGGAATAAGTAGTAAACTTTAATCTCTACGTCCATATATGGCTAGGGAAGGTATAATTCTTATGTGGAGTCATATTGCACTAATTGCTCTCTTTTTCTTGTGACTGGCCTAGAGAATAGTCTTTGTCGATGATTATTTTTCTCACGAAAATCTTGTATCTTAGTGCCTTTAACATTAAGATTGTTATATTTATACTTGTTTGTTCATAATTACAAATCTACTTTGTTCGTAACTGGGGAGTAAATTTGTTAATGTCCAAGAAAATTCTTCTCTTGTGATTAGAGTAAAGATCGCTCATGTTGTTATTTCGGGAATGATATTTAATGGGGGAGAGTTCTTTTGAACTTGTGCTTAAACGTCATATCTTTGTGGGGAGAGTGGATGTGGAAGAGTAGGAAATGCTTGTATCTATATATCTCCTTGATGAAAACACCGAGTCTTCTTGGTGAAATCGTCTAAACTATAAGCTGGAATGTGTTCTCTAGTCTTGCCACTCTTTTGTTTAATTCATTATGATCCCCGTTTTTCTCCTTTGCTAATTTTGTTGACAAAAGGGGGGGGGGATTATTAAGTAGAGCATTATGTATGGGGGAGCGGATTATGTTCTATAACTTTTACCTATTTTTCAAAATATGTAAGTATTGACTAAGGGGGAGAAAATATCACCATAGTATTGCTTCAAATTTGTGGTGCAATTGAACTTTGAGGAAGATAACAATACTATGCTTATGTATAACAACTATCGAGTAGAGTGTTTCTCATTCTATTAAAGCTCTTTTTGAGTATTCTCATAAGTTGTTATCACTATGAATCTTCAACAACAAAGGTGTTGAACGAACACATGCAGAACCTAGAAGAACTTGAAGTACGAAGAATTCAAGACGATTGTTGAATAACTAAGAAAATCAAGCATAGTGGATTTTGAGGTAAAAGTTTATTTATTTTGAATCCATATGTATTGAATAGTTTTGTCACTAAAATGGACAAAGGGGGAGATTGTTAGAGAAATGCTCGGTTGAACCCACAAGTTTTGCTATCTCAAGCTTGTTGCCAATGTTAGTTAATAAAAACTGTATGTTGATTTTTAGTCTACCAAATCAAGTCTCGGACTAGGTTAGAATTTGGTAGTTGAGTATCAGACATCACCCTCGAAGACCGAATATCGGCGAAGATATTTGGAGAACTTCATTATTCAGGTATGTGAAGACCGAACCATTCTAGTTTATTCATTATCTTACCATTCTATCGTATGAGACTATGTTGTATGACTTACATTAGATTTATCGCAAAGAAGAAATTTCGAGTCAAGCTTGTCTTGTTAAACATATCGAAATATGACTCAAGCATACATTTTCAAAGGTTGTTAACAATATTAGTTCAAAACAATTTATTGTTCGAGAATTAATTTGCGAATCAATTGAAAATTACCCATTCAAATGATTTTATCATTTGAGAATTTTTCAACATCAAAAGAGAGAAATTCTGAAATTCTGATTTTTCAGCTTAAGGTAGGTTTGCGAACCACTTCGCAAACCATAGACATCTGACTTTTAGAAATACAAAGAAGGTTAGCAAACCAATTCGCAAACCATAATTTCAGTAGGGGACAGTTCACGAACCTGGTTCACGAACTGTGGTGATCTGAATTTTCCAAGTTATTTGTGTAAAAGGATAGCAGGTGGCGAACCTGATTCGCAAACCGAGTCCATCTAAGTTAGGTTTGGCAAACCCGGTTCACGAATCGTAGCACCCTGACTCTTGAACTTGCCTTACGATTCACGAACCATTTCACCAACGGTCCCAGTAGATTTTAGCAGATGCTCAAAGACTTATTTTTTTAAAATATGTTTAACATTGCTATGACTCTCTTAAATACTTCTAAAATATCATTGATCACTAAAACACTTGTATATGTGTATCATGATTAAATTCTTAAGTGTTTAAATGAACATCAAATTGCTTATATTTCATAAGGCATATTTGCTAAAGAACGGTCATTATACACGGTTCCATAACTGGACCACTGTGTATATTCTTCTAATGTGATTTCAAGACTGATTATCACATGCTTACTTGAAACCTTAATTAGAGCTTCATCTAGACAGAGAAAGTGTTTGCTTGATTCTCAAGTTGTCTTAGCTTGAATTCTAAACAACCCTCAGTCTTGAAAATCTATAAATAAAGATGCTCTTTCAACTGGAAAATTCAATCCCTGACACATTGTGTCCTAGTTGATTGCTAGATACTTTCTCTACTGACTTAGGTTTCCTCTGAGAAACATAATAAGGTCTACGAGTAAAAGACTTCGCTTTGGGGATTAATGAAGCAAGTCTGACTATCTTTATCTTGATAGTCCGTGTATCCTGATCTTTCTTTTTTGTTTTCGAGGTTCTCGTAATCTCTTTCAGGCAAGATAGATCGAAATCGCGAAGTTCTCTTCGTCCCAGACTTTGTGATTCCTCTAGATAGATATCTGAAACCTATTCTTAATTGATAAGTTGAAGAATTTTCTTGAGTGGTGGTGAAGAATCCAGGTTTTTCATCTAAGTAAGTGTAAGTGTTCCGGATTTGTGTGGTTTGCTAGATTTGTCTATTGCATACAGATTTCCAAGCATTGATTTTTGATCTAAAGGGAAATCAAATAGGCTTGTCTGTTAGAGGCGGATTGGTACCAATAGTCTTCACCTAGGTTGAAGCAACTCTTAGGTTGCAAAGGACGTCAACTAAGGGAATCAATTGTGTAAAGCCTTGCGAAGTTCAAGAAACGTAAGAAGCGTGACTATAACTAAATCGCTTGGAGGGTGATTTCGGTCTGAACTATATTCCGAAGTCTGATAGTAAGCTATTGTCCGGCTTAATACAGTTTGGTATTCTAATCTAGACGAGGTCCCGAGGTTTTTCTGCTATTGTCGTTTCCTCATTAACATAACTTCAGGTATCTTGTGTTTTTCCTTTTTCGTATTATATTGTTTATCTTTATAGTAGGAGTTACACAAGTTGTACGTATACAATCCTAGTAGATACGTCCATATAATTGTGATCAATTACGAGATAAGTTTCTTTCAGAGTTCGTATCTTGAAAGATAGATAACAAGTTTAATTACTTGGCAGAATTCCGATTGGATTATTTGGATACCACTAGATTGGTCTTAAATTTTATTTTTGAGATCATCCAAGTCTCTTCTTAACAATATGGTTCATGGACTCCATAGTCTATAAGTTCTGATTAAGAAGAGAATGAGATATAAACTCTCTCTCTCTCTCTCTCTCTCTCTATATATATATATATATATATATATATATATATATATACTAGGTATCACCCCGGCCTACGGCCGGGGCTCAACCTCTATCGGTTAGTATTCTCCCACAAAATTTTACTTAGCTTGCAATTGATAGGGGACGTTTTTAGTTAGCTGGGTCATAATACTCGGGGCCGACGGCCGGGATTCAACCTCTATCGGTTTTTTGAAGTTGTTTGTATCATCCACTTTGTATACTTTAACCAATATTTAAATATCCAGGTTACAATATCGTGTTTAGTTAACCGTGTCATAGTAACTGGGACCTACGGTCCCAACAATATGAACGACCTAGTCCTTAGCTCGGGCTTATGTTTCTTGTGTTTTGTTGGTCAGGTCAAACCAGCCAGGGCCTTCCGGCCCCGGCCGTTTAGAAAATCGAGAGTCCGACGTGGTATATGTATTAAAATTAGTTGTGATTTGGTTGAATTTAGATGTAGAGTGAATAAGTTAGCCGTAGCCGCATGCCCCAATGTTTTGTTAATCGGGTCCCAACAACTATGAACGACCTAGTGTTTAGCTAGATTTTGTGTTTGTGGTGTTTGTTGGTCAGCGAAACCGGTCGGGGCCATCCCCGGCCGTGGAGTAGAAAATCTAAGTTCCGCCGTGGCACTTGTATTAAAATTAATTATGATTTGGTTGAATTTAGAGGTAAAGCGAATAAATTAGTCGGGGCACCGGATCCAATATTTTATTAGTTGGGCCGTAGGCCCGGGAGTTGAGTTTATAAATCATTCGGAGTCTGCAACCCAGTGTCTTGTTGGTCGGATTAAATCATCTGGACCTACAGCCCCGGCCGTGGTCCCGTTACATTTCTTTTAACAATCAATATTTAACATTAATGCTAATCGTTCAAATAGGAAACTAAGTTGGATTAGAAAATCCAATTATATTTGCCCTTTCTTTGTCCACCATGTCCAATTTCCCATACGAAAGTTCTCAATCCCATTATGTGGAGGAAGTAATCTTTCTTCCATAGTCACGGCGGTAGCCTGACTTTCCTTTAGTTTCCCGTGAACAAAGCTAACGGTGGCGATTGAATTCATCCTTTGTCTTGTACGTATAGTCCCGGCTAAGTATGGGCTAAGTAGTATACGGTGTTAGTGTAGGGGATGTATTTATTGTTAGCAAAGGAAACCTTTTAAATTAGGAAACCGAAACCACATAATCGTCTGTGGATTGTTCTTAGTTAAGAAATCGGGTCATATAAGGAAAGTTAGTAATTCTTGCAAACTCTAACGTACTGACAGATAGATACCTCTTATAGCCAACGGACGGACGGATAGATATCTCCCAAACTCATGCTCCCAGCCGCCGGATAGATACCTCTAATTAGTTGCCAAGTTCGGTCTTTTGAGAGGCATTCTTCATGAGTGGTACCTAAGTTCAGTAAAAATTTAAGCTAAGCTCTACATTTCATAGTTCATAGCAAGGTTGACACTTGACACAAGTAACACTCCTTTGCGACTCGTGATAAATGATGTAATACACTAATACCGGCCCAAATGGAAGGAGGTACAATCCGGCCTATGCAAGTTGGTGTCTGGTCCTGAACGGACATAACCAATGGCGTTGGATTATCTAAGATTTAGGCTTATCAAATTTTTGACTAATCCGATAAACACAAACAATTCATCCCAACTTTTTCTTCGTTAAATGGGGAATCAATTACCAAAAGCTGTCATGAAAAAAACTCTTTCTTTTTCTTCATCTTTTCCCGTCAAAATAAGGACAACCAAAGATCGTTTTTTCCTCTTCTTTATTTCAGTTTTGAAGTTTATTTAAGCCATCAAAATCAGGCAACCTAACGATCCAACAGACATAAGTATCTCTCCAAAATTATATGTCTAAACGGACGGACGGATAGAAATCTCACCGACTATCTATCTCAGTCGCCGGATCGCTGAAATCAATGGTCGTCTTTTACTCAAGACAGACAACACTTCTTTTTATAATATAGATATATATAGTCAAGGATCATTAAGTTGATATACTTGCGTTTGTATTAGGTTTTGTTCGTATAGGTTGTCGAATGAAAAAGCTGGTGATATACTTGGTATCATCTCCTTTTCAATCACAAATTTTGTCTAAACAAAATATACAAAGTAATTATTCAGTTGAAATTTATAGCAATATTGTCATAATGCTACTTGATTTCCCGTTTTTATTAAAAATATGTTAATTTAACAAATTTTATTAAAATTTAAAACTAATTATCTATTTCTTTATTTAAATACTACTTTCGCCGTTTCTGGAAAAGCGATAACTTTTTATCTTGACCTAAAAATAGGTTAAAATGAAAAAGTGATAGTATATCTTTTCTAGAAACGAAAATAGTATATTTCAGGCTAGATTAGATATTAATTATATATACATCTTTCCTTTTACAGATTATTACAATTAAATTAAAAAGAAAAAAACTAATTTTATTTAGTAGTTAAAAGTGTCTTTTGAACATCAGTTTAGAAAGGAGAGACAGAATGTTCTGGCAATAGCGCAACAAATCCAAATGGATTCCGGCCATTGACATGAACACACATGTATTCTACGTTTCTGTTGTGCATAGGAGATGTAGAAACAAGATTTTTGCCCTAAAAAACTCTAATGGTGAATGGATCTCTGATAATGACCAAATTAGGGATAACCTAGTTAATCACTTTCAAGATATGTTCACAAAATACATCAATTTGGATCCTTCTTCTTTAATCATAGATAACATTGAAAAACTGAATCAAGATGAGTGCAGGTCTCTAAGATCCATCCCTAGTGCAGAGGAAATTTTCAATGTTATAAAGAAAATGGAGTCATTAAAATCCCCAGGTCCGGATGGTTATCCTGCCCTTTTTTACAAGAGATGTTGGGAGGTAGTGGGACATGAAGTTGTCTAACTGATTCAAGACTGTTTCAGATATTCTACAATCCCCTCGGGTCTAAATCACACCTATCTTTCGTTGATTCCAAAGAAAAAGAATGTTGAGTCAGCTGTTGATTATAGACCCATAGCCCTTTGCAATGTCCTTTACAAAGTTGTCACTAAGATCATTACAAATAGACTGAGTCCTTTCCTAGATAGGATAATTGAGAAAAACCAATCCGCCTTTGTCCCTGGTAGGCAGATCTTAAACAACATAATCGTAGCAAAATAACTCTTTCATTCAATGCATCACTCTAACACCTCTCAAGGTTCATTTGCTTTGAAACTAGACATGACTAAAGCATATGATAAGTCGATTGGGATTTTTGAGCCAAGCTCTCATGAACTTTGGTATAACTGACAGAGCACATGAATTGATAATGAGTTGCGTAAAGTCTGTGTCTTTCTCTATAATGTTAAATGGCCAACCTGAAGGCTTTTTTTGTAGGAGAAAGAGGGATAAGGCAAGGTTGCCCTTTATCTCTGTATTTGTTTATTATTTGTGCTCATTCTTTATCTGGAATCATTCACAAAATGGAGGTTGTTGGCAATTACAGTGGGTACAAAATTAACAGATGGGCCCCTAGCATTTCTCATATAATGTTCGCAGATGATGTCATGATGTTTGGAAACACTGATTTTAGAACAATCCAGGCCATTTCTTCTGTGCTACAGCAATACTATAACATGTCAGGGCATCTGGTAAACTATTCGAAATCTGCTATTCGCTTTAGAAAAAATGTGCCTGATTCATATGCAGAAGAGATTTTTCAAGAGTTGGGGGGTTAAAAGGATGGACAAAGAAGACAAGTACATGGGAGTGAAGATTCTTCAACAAGGCAACACAATATCAAATTACAATTTCTTATTCGAAAAGTTTGATGCAGCTCTAGCAGGTTGAAGAAGACACAATTTATCTCATGCGGGAAGGACTGTCTTAATATAATCTTTGTTAGCTCTTATATCGGTGTATTACATGGCAACTACTTCAATTCTGAAAACTGTTCTCAACAAACTCACTCAAAATATCAGGGACTTATGGTGAGGGCACGATAGGGATAAGAGAAAAATGAACTTTTTAAAGTGGGAATGTGTTAGAGCATTGCTCGGTTGAACCCACTAGCGTTGGTATGTCAAGTTAGTTGTCAAATTTAGTTACCATAACGCATTCTTGATTTAGTATACTAAGTTTAGTTTCGGACTAGATTAGGTCTAAGAAGTAGAATTGAAGCTATCCTTGAAGGATGAAGACTGAAGACTACAAGAATACATCAACAAGGACTTCATCAACAAAGGTATGTGATGATTGATTTCATTTGGATTCTTGTTCAATTCTACCTTTCTAATTGATAGGTGTCATAAACACCTTAATTTTATATTTATGCTTTCTTTGCTATTATCGTGTAAATTATGTATCTTATGTGTGCTTTTGAGTTTATTAGGTGCACTGGAGTCATTTGGAGAAAAAAAGAAGCGGAACTCGCCCAAATCTTGGATTCCTTCTCATCATTGTGTAAAGGACGAGAAGACGAAGGCAATGGCGAAAGAACAGAGTCATTCAGAGCTCGTATGAAGAAGTTATGGGCAAAAGAAGGAGTTGGAAGACCAAAATGGTAAAATGGTCATTTTCTAGGCCAAGTGCTATTGCCACCCCACCGGACGTTAAGGGGTAGTCATTCTGTTAAGGGGTGGACTGTCTCAAAGGAACTGCTAAAGGAAGTTATGTCATTTACTGAGGGGAAGTTCAAATTCAAATAGTGTTAAGGGCACTCAGACATTCGATTTGTGGCTGCCACCATCATCTTCTTTCCCATCAACGAGAACACGATGAGTTTTCCAAGCAAATCTCATGTTGCCGTACCGAAGGCGTAGTTAATGGTGGTGATTAAGGGTTCGAGCTAGAGTATGGACCAGTGGGTTTCAATGAGGCTGTATTCGATGATGGTAATGAAGCTCAGCTCAAAGTGAAAGAACATAGTTGTGCTGAGAAGACATAGTTTGAGCTCGAGGGAATAAATGGTAGTTGTTACTGCCATTACATGTGAGAATGATTGTGATTGATTCTGCTCGATGGAGTTTGGATTGTCTCTAAAGTGAGAAGAGTATCGAGTCTTGGAGCTGTGCTTGGTGTTAGCTATTGATAATCATGGAATGTAGTCGAGTTTGTGATGGAGGTTTGACGGAGATCACTAGTGATTGATGGAGAATGGGTTGCTGCCATTATCGGCAGTAGATGATGGATCGTGATGAGAGCTTCAGCAAAACAGAGATGATGAAAGAGTAGTTGCTGCCATCGGTGATCAATGGAGGAAGAAGAATGGATGCTAGCAGGTGCTGTCGTCGTGGTCATCATCATCATTTAAGAAAGTACGTTGCTGCCATTAGTAGTTGACGTAGGTAATGGAGATGGTTGATGTGAACCTCATAGAATAAGTGGTTTGCTGTGAACGTGTTTGGCAGTTGAGTTCGAGAGAGAGTAAGAGAAGATGGATTGGTGCTGATGATTGGAGAGTGATGGCTGTTGGAAGTTTTTGGCAGGAAGGAGGTGAACTCGAGGGAGGTTAGCCGTGACGAGAGTCGGTTCAAGTCTTTGAGGGAGTTCGAGCTCGAGTCTGGTCTCAGGCAGAATTATTCAGCCGAGAAAACAACAAAGAATGTGATGTTGATGATGGGAGTTAATCAACGGAGAGGATGAAGTATCGTTGCTCACCTGAGTTTTCGAAGTTGAGTAAGATACGAAACTAAATGGGTGAGTCCCTTGACCGAATTCAGTTCATATATGTATGTTGATAAACGGGGAAAGAGTTTACCTCTCGGAGAAGTTGTCTTACGTGGTGAAAGAAGGGGATTTGATATGTTACTGTACAGCGAGTAGGGTGCATGGATATCACATAAAGAAAACACGTCAGTCTATAGACTCCCCACTAAATTACTAGCCAATCCGAAGCTGCGTTTGTTCTGATGCGAAGCTTCTTGTTGCACCAAATCACAGTTCATGTTTCTACAACTTCGGAAGATCATGTTGACCGACTATGCATTCCTTATCTAATTAGACTTTCACGCGGAGTGGGTTTTGTTGAAGGCCTATATATAGCCTTGTTACGGCAGCTTTGAAGACAACTTGGGATAGATAAAAAAATACACAAAATAGTGAAAAGAAGATCTTTGCCTCTACTCTTGTTCTAGGGTTTAGAACCATGAATGCTTTTCTCTTTCTTCTTGTTATGAACTCCATGAATATGAGCTAGAGTTTTCTTTTGGTTATGGATTAGTTGGATTTCCAAACATGAGTTTTTGTTCAATAAATTAGTTTTCTCTCATATTATCGTTTATGATTCACCATCAATATTGTTACATGATTTGAATGCTTGTTTGATCGAGTCGCGAATCGATTGAGTTTGCTTTCATCTTTATTGCTAGATTAGGGTTATTATACGCAAAAGTGATAATTCCTGATTTGAAGTAGCATAAATATGATTATAGTTTGTAGTGATATATTCTTATGATCATATGTGAACCATAACCTTTGTTAAATCGGATTAGTGCTTTTACACGTTCGATTGCTTTGATTGGCCTGATTTCATAGAACTTAATGCATCTAGGGAATTAAATTTGATTAGTGCTTTTACACGTTAGGTTGTTCTTTTAAATAGAATTCATATTCGCATCTTTTAATGTGTTTGTTGATGACAAGAGGAGATTAGCGGGATATTCTTGCGATCAAGGTATTCTAGGGCCTTTGATAAAAGTTGAGATTAAAATATAAATTCTAGTTATTGTGTTGAAAACATGTTTGTGATTGAAGACGAAATCCATGACCAATACTTTCTCATCCTTGATTTGATTTGTTTACCTTTATTGTTTGCTTTTATTTAGTTTATTATATAAAAACCAAGAAAACCTCCCGGTGTTATTTATAGGAAATCGAAACAATTTGACAACCTAAGTCCTCTCTGTGGGAACGATCCTTTCTTGCCCTTGCTATATTTATATTTTGAGTAGTAAGAAAGTGTAATTTATTTTTGACGCCTACGACAGCGATCAAATTTTGTCGCCGTTGCCGGGGAGGCAGCGGTTGTCACTTGTTTTTGGTTTCTTATTTTTGTTTTTAATTTTATTTTAGTTTTTCTTATTTTCTGGTTTTGACATAGTTTTGAGAACTCTTGTTTCAAGTACTTACTATGGACAGAGCATATTGGAGCAATGGATACGGTTTTCACCAACCTCAACACTATGACAATTACCCACCATCTATGGGATACAATCAAAACCAATTTATTGGCTATGATGCATATCCTAGAGAACCTTATGGTGATTTTCATACATACCAACAACAACCTTGTAGTGGGTATGTAAGTCAAGCACCTAGGTGGGATAATTATGCTTCTAATTGGCTTTATTCGAGTTGTATGCATATTTTGAATGGATTACAAGACATGCAACAAAGGCTAGACCAACTTGATCGTGATAGAGAGAACGTCGCACAAACCAATTTTTGGAATATTTCTTCTTACCCGACTCCAGATCGTAGTTATGATCATTCACCCATTCAAAGGGAAGAGTCATGGGAAAGAGAACATATTCTAGTCAATGGTGGTAAGCGTGTGAACGTCAAGAAACTTGCGCAGAAATTATACAAGTTGGAAGATGATGGAGCCTCGGATGAGCTTGTCGATGAAATTAGTAGGACCATTCATATGGAACTTAAACGACGTCGTGATAAGGGTTGGGAAACCGACGACGATTCTTATTATGGTGAGTCTGAAAATGATGACGAAGATGATTATGTTGAAAAGGACCAACTTTTGGAGATATTTGATGGCATTAGTGTAGTTGACTCCACTCTTGATCTTTATAATGATCAAACACCTATTCAAAAGGTACATGAGTATGATGAAACTAGTGTGTTACCAAACTTCCTTGCAATAAGGTATGAGTCTAATGAAGAGGAGTATGTTGAGAATGAAACCGGTATGACCAATATTGTGGAAGACCCAATTGAGCTTGCAAATGATTGTAATGAAGATGTTGATGCCGAGATTTTGGTTAAGGCAGAAACGGATGAAGAATGGTTGCAAGGTTTGATAGAGGACCCTGATATAAAAGAGGTGAATAATTCACTTGAGTTTTTCAAGGATGAAGAGGATTCCGTGATACAAGAGATTGTGATAGGTTTGTCTAACCCGTTGCATATTATTTCTTCTCCTTTACCTCTTATTGGTTTGAATGTATGTGCTTCGAGAATATTGTTGAATGACTTTGTTTCGCGATATCCTCCATTAGAGATACTTGATTCTCATACTATGCAGGTTTTGAAATAAGAAACCGTGGTAGTCCCTGACTTCTATATTCTTTATACACTTCCAAGTGTGGACAAGAATAAGTGTGGGGGAAACTTTTATCGGCTAATAGCTTCGTTTCTGTTTTATATTACTAATATTTGTGCGAAGCTAGTGTTTGCAAACCAGGTTCTATGGAAGGATCTTCAACTTTTCAGGTTATTGGTGTATGGGGAATTCAACTTGCAAGTCGGGCTGACGACTTTAACCCAAGCGCAGCATGGGAGGCAACCCATACGATGAGTATTTCTTGTCTTGTTTTTATCTTTTTCTTGTCTTGTATTTATTTTTTATGCTTTCTTGTCGCATATTGTTATAATATTTCCCACCTTGACTATCTTTGGACGATTCAATTTACATTGAGGACAATGTAAAGTTTAAGTGTGGGGGAGTGGTTAAGCATTTGCGTTGTAAATTTTTAAATTTTTCAAATTTTTCAACTTTTGTGTAAAATAGTGAATAAATAAACTCCAACTTGTAGTTAGTTTAGAGTCACATAGTATACATGTCGCTAAGATTACATCGAGATTCTCATAAGAGTGACTGAACTTAGAGATGATGAGAGAACATGATCGGGTTTCTTAATTGTATGAGAGTTAAAGTTGGATTTAACCATGCC
Source organism: Papaver armeniacum (assembly GCA_023531295.1). Taxonomy (NCBI): domain Eukaryota; kingdom Viridiplantae; phylum Streptophyta; class Magnoliopsida; order Ranunculales; family Papaveraceae; genus Papaver; species Papaver armeniacum. The sequence continues at coordinate 121,519 of JAJJWW010009510.1, forward strand.
AGTGGCAAATAAGGTGCAGACTGAATTCGGTATTAGAGTAGTGGTCCCCTATAGTGGAGACTACCCATGTTACATAATGTGAGGCACCGACCTTCAATTATTTGTACCTGTCTAAATTTGTGCTTTTAGAGTGTGTGTCACCGTACGTAAATTCCGGGAAGAATGGTGAGCTGCCCAACCTCCCACCATAGAAGCACTATTTTGATCTCTTGAGTGCTATTTTGTCAATCATGATGGTTACATCGAATTTCTAACTTACATACCACTTGTAATCTTGTTCGCAGTTAACACCATCCACTTTATCTCTCTATACACCAACAGGTCCATAGAAACACCATCATCATCAACAAGAGGAGCATCACAAATTTGAAGGAAAGTTGAACATGTTCAAGGTTTACAAGCAACAATACAGAAATGAGCAGATTTCAGATTCAAGTATAGCAACAAGACAAGGAGCAGAATTTTTACAAGTTGAAGACTATTGTACAAGAGTGAAAATTATCAAGGATGAGAGTTCGAGAAGTTTATGATATCAAGACATATAAGTTGTGAAGAATCAAGCGGTAAAGTACTTACACCATGGCCTTTGTACTTACATTTTTATTTTATTTGTATTTTACTTTCTCTTGTCTCAATAAAAAAATTAAAAAAAAAAATGAATTAAAAAAAAATGAAAAAAAAAAAGAGAAAGACAAGAGAAATTTTCTTTAGGTTCATTACTAGTTTTATTGTTTTATTTCGTTTTTATTTTGTATTTGTTTTATTTTTCTTGTCTCATAAAAAAAAATATTGAAAAAAGAAAAAGAAAAAAAAGAGACAAGAAAAATTCATTGTATTATATTTTGGGTTTGTATAGTTCGTTTTTAGTTTTGTATTCTTTCAATAAAGCCAATGGAAGAAGGAATATCTACAAAGAAGTTTCAAGCAATAAGGAATTAGAGGAAAGAATCACCTTGTCAAGATTCTACGAAGTTAGTTATCATCAAGAGTTGAAGACCGAAGACGAAGATGAAGATACCGATTGAAGACCGAAGACGTTTCTATGGATGCTGTGAGAGTGGTGCTAGCTGCACGTCGAACAGATAACGAGGTAAGTAAGCATATTCCCACCTTCGTTAAGTGGTTGATTTCCTTTCGTAGAGATCATCAGAAAAATGGGTTTTCAAAAATGATAAAAGATGTGGGTTTTCAAAACAATTCGGAGAGTTTTTGCCTTCCTACCATTCAAAGTGTCGCAGGATTCTCTCTTCATTCCTACCTGGACACATGTGTGACCCATAAAAAGTTGTTTATTATTGAGAGCAATATCATAAAACCCTTTCTTGTGAGGCAGAGTCGAGACTTTTGATCACTCCGAACCCGAATTTCTTTCGAGAAGGGATGGTTATTTCTCTCTCAACTTTTAAGGATGAGATTGTGTTCATTTATGTGTCTAACTTCTTATGACTAGTGTGCAGAATTTCTATGTCTTCTTAGCGCGTTGGATGCTATCATTACGGAGAACTAGTAAGTTGGAAAAGTAGGTTTTGTGGGTATATCTCTAGTAAACCCTCACGAGACTATAACTCGTCCACTAGGGACACCTAGGGGTTCAAAGGCTTGTTATTTATGCTAAAAGTGACCGTAGCCTCGACGACACGGAGTTGTATGTATGTTTTAGAATAAGTTTTGTTTGATTTGCTCGAGGCCTAGCAAAGTATAAGTGTGGGGGAATTTGATAGGTGTCATAAACACCTTAATTTTACATCTAGTATTTATGATTTCTTTGCTATTATCGTGTAAATTATGTATCTTATGTGTGCTTTTGAGTTTATTAGGTGCACTGGAGTCATTTGGAGAAAAAAAGAAGCGGAACTCGCCCAAATCTTGGATTCCTTCTCATCATTTTGTAAAGGACGAGAAGACGAAGGCAATGGCGAAAGAACTGAGTCATTCAGAGCTCGTATGAAGAAGTTATGGGCAAAAGAATGAGTTGGAAGACCAAAAGGGTAAAATGGTCATTTTCTAGGCCAAGTGCTATTGCCACCCCACCGTACGTTAAGGGGTAGTCATTCTGTTAAGGGGTGGACTGTCTCAAAGGAACTGCTAAAGGAAGTTATGTCATTTACTGAGGGGAAGTTCAAATTCAAATAATGTTAAGGGCACTCGGACATTCAGTTCAGGGCTGCCACCATCATCTTCTTTCCCATCAACAGAACACGATGAGTTTTCCGGCAAATCTCATGTTGCCGTACCGAAGGCGTAGTTAATGGTGGTGATTAAGGGTTCGAGCTAGAGTATGGACCAGTGGGTTTCAATGAGGCTGTATTCGATGATGGTAATGAAGCTCAGCTCAAAGTGAAAGAACACAGTTGTGCTGAGAAGACATAGTTTGAGCTCGAGGGAATAAATGATAGTTGTTACTACCATTACAGGTGAGAATGATTGTGATTGATTCTGCTCGATGGAGTTTGGATTGTCTCTAAAGTGAGAAGAGTATCGAGTCTTGGAGCTGTGCTTGGTGTTAGCTATTGATAATCATGGAATGTAGTCGAGTTTGTGATGGAGGTTTGATGGAGATCACTAGTGATTGATGGAGAATGGGTTGCTGCCATTATCGGCAGTAGATGATGGATCGTGATGAGAGCTTCAGCAAAACAGAGATGATGAAAGAGTAGTTTCTGCCATCGGTGATCAATGGAGGAAGAAGAATGGATGCTAGCAGGTGCTGTCGTCGTGGTCATCATCATCATTTAAGAAAGTACGTTGCTGCCATTAGTAGTTGACGTAGGTAATGGAGATGTTGCTGTTAACCTCATAGAATAGGTGGTTTGCTGTGAACATGTTTGGCAGTTGAGTTCGAGAGAGAGTAAGAGAAGATGGATTGGTGCTGATGATTGGAGAGTGATGGCTGCTGGAAGTTTTTGGCAGGAAGGAGGTGAACTCGAGGGAGGTTAGCCGTGACGAGAGTCGGTTCAAGTCTGTGAGGGAGTTCGAGCTCGAGTCTGGTCTCAGGCAGAATTATTCAGCCGAGAAAACAACAAAGAATGTGATGTTGATGATGGGAGTTAATCAACGGAGAGGATGAAGTATCGTTGCTCACCTGAGTTTTCGAAGTTGAGCAAGATACGAAACTAAATGGGTGAGTCCCTTGACCGAATTCAGTTCATATATGTATGTTGATAAACGGGGAAAGAGTTTACCTCCCGGAGAAGTTGTCTTACGCGGTGAAAGAAGGGGATTTGATATTTTACTGTACAGCTAGTAGGGTGCATGGATATCATATAAAGAAAACACGTCAGTCTATAGACTCCCCACTAAATTACTAGCCAATCCGAAGCTGCGTTTGTTCTGATGCGAAGCTTCTTGTTGCACCAAATCACAGTTCATGTTTCTACAGCTTCGGAAGATCCTGTTGACCGACTATGCATTCCTTATCTAATTAGACTTTCACGCGGAGTGGGTTTTGTTGAAGGCCTATATATAGCCTTGTTACGGAAGCTTTGAATACAACTTGGGATAGATAGAAAAATACACAAAATAGTGAAAAGAAGATCTTTGCCTCTACTCTTGTTCTAGGGTTTAGAACCATGAATGTTTTTCTCTTTCTTCTTGTTATGAACACCATGAATATGAGCTAGAGTTTTCTTTTGGTTATGGATTAGTTGGATTTCCAAACATGAGTTTTTGTTCAATAAATTAGTTTTCTCTCATATTATCGTTTATGATTCACCATCAATATTGTTACATGATTTGAATGCTTGTTTGATCGAGTCGCGAATCGATTGAGTTTGCTTTCATCTTTATTGCTAGATTAGGGTTATTATACGCAAAAGTGATAATTCCTGATTTGAAGTAGCATAAATATGATTATAATTTGTAGTGATATATTCTTATGATCATATGTGAACCATAACCTTTGTTAAATCGGATTAGTGCTTTTACACGTTCGATTGCTTTGATTGGCCTGATTTCATAAAACTTAATGCATCTAGGGAATTAAACTTGATTAGTGCTTTTACACGTTAGGTTGTTCTTTTATATAGAATTCATATTCGCATCTTTTAATGTGTTTGTTGATGATAAGAGGAGATTAGCGGGATATTCTTGCGATCAAGGTATTCTAGGGCCTTTGATAAAAGTTGAGATTAAAATATCAATTCTAGTATTGTGTTGAAAACATGTTTGTGATTGAAGACGAAATCCATGACCAATACTTTCTCATACTTGATTTGATTTGTTTACCTTTATTGTTTGCTTTTATTTAGTTTATTATATAAAAACCAAGAAAACCTCCCGGTGTTATTTATAGGAAATCGAAACAATTTGACAACCTAAGTCCTCTCTGTGGGAACGATCCTTTCTTGCCCTTGCTATATTTATATTTTGAGTAGTAAGAAAGTGTAATTTATTTTTGACGCCTACGACAGCGATCACTAATCTATTGAAACAAATGCTCACTCTATGGAATAGTTCCTATGACGGTAAATGTACATTTATGTATATATACTCGAGGTTATTTGAGCCACGACTTTTGTGACAATAACCTTTATCCCTGGAAAGGTTATCATGTTATAGTGAATGAGCTTAAGAATTCAACGAGCGAAGAATCACTCAATTCCGAGTCATAACGAAGAAGTTATGAGTGATTTATTAAAGCAATAGTTATACGCATTGCTGAAACTGTTGCAGTTCGTTAGTAGGAAACAATCCACGAACTGTTTGTAATAGTTCACGTACTTGAGACCAATTATGTGACTAGAGGCCTTTTTTAGTTATGTTTTGATGTTTCCTTATCTAGGCAAGATAACTATTGCTTAAACATATTTGATTACCATATTAAAGTGTTTGTGATATCTTTTAATTCTTTCCTAAGATAAATTGTGATTTATTCACATAAATACAATATTTGCTAAATTAATTTTTTATTTAATTATTTTGGCAAGAGTTGTAACTTAGGAAAGACTCCCAAAAGTAGGAGAGTCTTGAAAAAGGAAAATAGTTTTGCTTAGCTTTCAAGATACCTTGTTCACTATAATAAAGGGTTCGTGAATACCACATTTTCCATCCTTTGGAAAATTGGTGTAAGGTTCATAAGGTTGTTTTCCATGTCTTCTGTTCTTCGTGAACAAGAGTGAGATAAAAGTCTTTGCTTTGGGGATCGCAAAGCCGAGTTAGTAATAATCTTCGTGATAGTTACACAACTTGTAATCTAGGTTTTTCACCTCTTGTCTATTCTAAGGTCTTCTCTTCTGATATAATTAAGACCATTCAAGAGTTGTTGATCACAAACCCTAGGTTTTGATAGATTTCAGTTCTCGATTATATACCGACACTATTTGGTCGAAATCGGAGCTAGAAGGAAAACTTCGATTAAGATATCTCGTAAAAAAATCCTTAAGAAGTTTTAAACAAGATATCTCTAGATTTATTCTAGTTGTTTTTGTTTTAGAATAATTAGGTTTCTCTTCCATTTTTGAAGAGTATAATAAACCCTAATCTACAAGTTTGTTTTGATATTACTTTTACCTGGTAATTGTTTTCTCAAAACAAACACAAGATTTCCAAAACCTTGATTCACATCTAAAGGGAAATCGAATCGGTGTTTTGTGAAAACAAAAGATCTAAAAGTATCAACGGTGTTGTTGCATCTTTTAAAGAGAACTAACATTCTACTAAAATATTTTTGAGAGTGCTTCTGAAGAAAACCTGGTTTTGCCAGAAGATTTTTGAGAATAACTTCTATAGAGAATTTGTGTTCTGCTAGAAGTTTTACGAGAAGAATTCCTAAAGAGAATCGGTGTTTTGTTAGGAGTTCTACAAGTGCTTGAATACAGCTAAAGTAGGTATTACATCTAGTCCGAATAGGTAGTAGGAAATTGGTGTAACAACTTGTTGCATTTGCGGTTTCCTCGTTAACAAAATTTCTGGTGTCTGTGTTATTTGTTTTCCGCATTATATTGTTTATCTTTATAATTGAATTATCACAGGTTGTGCGTTAATCAATCATCGTTGAAAAATTCTACCATGTTTGTTGGATAAGACTTTGATTGATCTTGGATATTGGTCTTTGCTTAGTCCAAGTTTCTCTTCATATTATCAGATTTACGGATTCAATTTCCATATAAGTTTGTGATTGTTAAAAGAGAAAGAGATAAGCTCTTTGAAATTATTTTTTGATTGAGTTTTTACTCTCGGAATATTATTAAGGTTTACTTCATACAGTTTGCCTAATGAAATATTGGGTGTTGTTGTTAGACCCTCGCGTTTTCGATTGGCATCAGAGCAAGCAAACATGCTAAGACCTCAAAAGTCAGTGTTTGAAGCAATCTGATTATTATGGACAGAGCTATCTCTATAAACATACCGCTAGCCTTCAATGGCACAAATTACTTATGGTGGAAAATTGATATGCGTTCTTTTCTACAAGCCCGTGACTTTGAGACATGGAAACTTGTTGTAAAAGGATATAATTTTCCAACAATTGTAAGAGACGGTGCAACTGTTGAGAAAGATATAGCCGATTATAGTAAAATCGAGATTAATGCTGCAAAGCATAATTATGACGGGTTAAACGCTATTATTCATGCCATAAGCCCAAATCTTCAGCACCAAGTGACTACGTGCAATAAGTCTAAAGATGCTTGTGATATCTTAAAAACCGTATTTGAAGGAAATACCGCAAAGAAAGAAGCAAGGCTTCAAAACCTTGCATCTGACTGGGAAAACCTTTGCATGTATGGTGATGAAACCTTTGATGAGTTTAACCAAAGACTTTCTTAATTAGTTAACTCCTCATATTCGTTAGGAAGAACTATTCCGAAAAATGTTATTGTGTGTATAATTCTCAGGTCTCTACTATCAAGATACGAGTCTAAGAAACATGTCATTGAAGAAGCAAACGATCTTTCAACACTAGAAATACTCTTGTTGGAAGTTAAAGATCTTTGATAATGAACATCGGTCTGAAAAAGAGGTGATTTCTCTTAAAGCTGCAGACAATTCTGAATCCTCCGAGGATAAATCTGGTTCGCTTGATACTAAGGATATTACTCCACGACAATTTAGAAAATTCTTGAGAAACAGGAAAAAGAGATTTTCTAAAGTTACAACATCTCCCAATGATGATGTACAATGCCTTAATTGTCGTGGTTTCAGGCACTTTTCCTCGGCATGCCCTAGTTGGAACCGTAGACAATCAGCATATGTAGCAGCGTTGCCTACTCTTGATGATGGACCTGTATATTATGATTACAAAGAGTATGCAGGCGAGGTTGCATTAGCTACTGGGAAAAATCTTTCAGATACCGATTCTAATTCTGACGAAGAAGTGTTCCATGTAGATCCAGTTGCTAATAAACTTCTTAAGGAATGTTATCAGAAACTTTCGGAAGCTGAAAGCACTATATTCGGTGAGAAAGTTAAATATGACAGGCTTCGTATTCGGAATAAAGACTTGCAAGACCAACTTGATTCTAGTGGTGCAAGAGATTATCTCAACGAAATACGAATGCTTAAAGAAGAAATTGCTGGAGGTCGTGATCGGGAAATTATTCTTCAAGCAAAGCTAGATAACT
>JAJJWW010009511.1:0-50812 GCA_023531295.1 Papaver armeniacum
CCTATATAAGAAGGCTTAGCATTGTAGAATTCCTACACATTTAACATTATTATCCATTTGATTTTATCAAATATTATTTTATTTAGTTATTGTTCTCTAGTTTCTTATAACTTTAGAATCTATTGATTTTCACATTGTTTTCACTTCTACCTTTTGGATCCTTGATCCAAATTATTACGCTTCCGCTACGTTATGGTATCAGAGTCTCATTGAGAGCCTCCACTAACATGGGTGATGCAAGAAGTTCAAGAGTTAAGAACTAGCTTGAGGGAAAGACCTAGAAGCTGATGAAAGCAATGGAATCACTATTGAAAAGAAGTCAAACCATAAGATTGATGAACGCTTTGATGATATCACAAAAAATCGAAAGTATGTTTATTAAGTCTCATGGGAGCATAAAAGAGTGTTAAGGAAAGAAGGTGCCTAGGAAAATCTAAACCCAAGATTTAAATTATCCATCCCCATACTTTCCACCCTCCCAACTCTACCTCCGCCACCTTCAAACCCCCACTCTTCCCCAACTTTTCCTGAAGCAATTACTTCCCAAATAAATCATATTATCATCCATTACAATCCACTCCAAAGATACTCTTCTTGTCCATCTTACACAACCCCACAATTTGAAATTCTTTTTAAAGATTTCATCTCTACTTACTCCCTTAAAAACTTGCTCAAATCTTCTACATAAAACAACAAGCAATTGATGTTGAAGATTATGAGCCTATATTATTATCCTCCACGCACCACGCCAAAGAAGGAACATCTCCTTAAATCCACAAAACTATCGCCCAAAGCTGATATAACCCCGTTGATGCCTTGAATTTTACCAGATTTCTAGATCGCTTGCAGGCAGCTTGATCGCTTCCTTGCTTATATGCGCATACTCGAAGATCATCACAGAGCTTGTTAAGCGCCATTGGACCGCCTTCATGGGTGGATCATCTTCAATGAACGAGCCCAATCAAGGATTTCACATGTCCAACTTCACAATGCATGAAACAATCATGGAAGAGAAGATTTCTTCCTCCAGACATGCAACCTTGTTCATCGCTTTACAAAACCTGTCAGCCAAGGCAATCGCACACAACAAGAGTATGTAATGCACTTTTCCACCTGCTATCTCTAACCGGCCTAACACAGACGCTTGATCAAACACCGGGCGTGTTCATCAATGGAATTGACTTATATACAAATAAAAAGCATAGCTATTCAACAATATACCTTCTCTTCATCCCAATATTAATAATGTTTCAAGATAGAATCTTTCATGCTTTCCACAACCATACGAAAACCTTCGTTCTCTTACCCTGTGAAACCTTTCTGGAGCTTTCAAAAATTTCTCTAATAAAACAACCTTCCATTTCAAATTCCGTATTTCTCCTACTCCCATTACCACTACCACCCAACCATCTTCCCAAAACACCTACCACCAAGACTCACCACCCCACCCCGCCTGAAATGCTCCACCTATTCTGATCAAAACCTCAGTAACCCTTATGGCCACCTGAACCTGAAACAAGTGCTGAGAAAAGTAATCAAAGTTTGCATCAACCAATGTGTATGGGGAAGCACATTGATGGAATTCAAGAAGAGTAAGGTTGTGTATGAGGAAGGGAGCGAAGATGATCATGGTAAAGCACTTGACATACAAGCATATGAGAAGGAGATGCAGCAGACTGCTGCCCTTAGCGCATTCAAATCATTGTCCATTCCCTGTTGATTATCCAACTCGTAATCATCTCATTCGCATCACAATGCCGTGTGCAGACAAGATATGTGGATGTGGAATCATTGACCGTGGAAGCTGTCAAAATATTTGCTTTCATCGAGATGAGGGATAAGTCAGAATATCTTTACTCATCCACATCTAAACCATACCCATCAATGGATTGATGATAATAGCAAGAAGACCGGATTCTCACCTCAGTTGCTTAAAATCGAGCATATAACGAGACGGGTGGCTTGTGACGCTTGTGGATATTACTACTCGCCACATATTACTGACGCCCAGCGGCTCTGCATGTAGATGTCACTTATGCAGGTAAAGCTAATACATATTCATTCATGTACAATGGAAACAGAATCACATTTGTAACCACACACGCTTAAACCTCAAGTCTAACAAGAAGAGACTACAATGTCGTTCTTGACATTCAGCACACAAAGAACAAGATTTATGTTTTAGTCAGACAAACTTCTACTCCTGACCTTCCGACAACTATTCCTACTCAAGCAAAAACTCCTGGCTGATGAGCTTTGCATGTGTTTACCATCCGATATGCCCGGTCTTTGCCTCCCTAAGTGAGAAATATTCAACACCAAATGTATCTCACGCCCGCAAGCCTACCTAATCTTCCACTACACCTGCATGGAGACCTAAGGAACATGATATATTTTTGGAGACAAGCTGATTTTGAATGTTTTCAAAGGTTTCATACAACCTAATTTGAGCCCTCTTGTGTCGCTCCCGCCTCCTTCTTCATGGCTTCAAAAGATGGACTCCGTTTATGTATTTGAGTAAAGAGTCATGCACAGACTACAATCCGCGCATCGCTTCCCAATCCTAAAGATTAACATATGTTTGATATGCTCTCCGGTTCTATAATATTTCTTCAAGATTGATCTAAAAGTGGATATCACTGACTCAAATTCACTGTGGATAAATGTAGACCTGATGAAGACAAAAGACGGTCTCTTCTGAGGCCTGCTATGCCACGCCTGTTTGTCTAATGCTCCACACATTCATGAGACTGGCAAGAATCAAGTCTAAAGTCCTTCATCAAGTTTGTTGTGGCTTATTTCTGGATGACATCCTTATTTATTCTAAATCCAAGAGAAACATCATTTCACTTTATGATGTTTCTTCATGTTCTCAAGGAGAACAGTTATTTATCAATCCTAAACATGTCAATTTTTTCAATTTCAAAGGTTCTGTTGGACACGTTGTTTCATATTGGTATTCAAGTAGATAATCCAAAGATCGCACTATTCAGGATCAAGGTCTACTTCTAAAACATCCTCCGAAGCTCGGTTTTCAGCTGTTTTGAGCTCTTTCACGCTCTGATTGAGGTGAGGATTTTACCATTTATGCTCCATTATTATCATAAAGCAGCTGATAAAATATTTATAGGCTGGACAAACAGTTTCACCGAGTTTCATCATCTAAAATATGTTTACATCAGATTTGGTAATTCACTCCAGATTTTCAAATGGGCTTTTGTGAGACACCCTTATGGTTTATATTAGAGTTAAAGCTGCTTTATCACAAGAAGGTAAACCATTGAATTTTTAGTAGTAAGTTATATAAGCCTGAATAAAAGTATTCACTTGGTGAGTTAGAATTCATGCAAAGATTCGCACACAAATGGGAGATGATTACTTTGATTACACAAGATTTTTGTTCTTGGCACCACCACCAATCCTCAAATATATATATAACTTCAATCACCATCCAACTGTAGAATGCACGCAAGTTGGATTCCCACTGCAAGATGATAAGATACGCCTCTCTATCGCTGATAACTGGCTGATCAATAAGGTTGGCGGAGCACCTCGCTGGGGTCGCTTCACAACCAGGTGTCGACTGACTTTATTGTCATCCGTTGAAGTTGTTGCTTTTGACTTGGGTAGTTATATCCCAACGATCTCAGACGCTTCCTTTTACTTATGGTAGCTGTCTTCCCACGTCGCAAAAGCTAAGATTTTGGTTTGCATAATGGGTTTCTTTTATAGTCGCTGGTGCATTCCCATAATCATTCAGAACACCTGCAATAGAGTTACATGGTAGTGGTCTTCCGGTCATCACGAGATAAAGATCACATTCGAAACTCCGCATTTTCGTATCTCCTTCAAAAGATAGACATGATTTGCAAATGACGTTGTATGGTCATCAACGGCGAAGTAACATACACAAATACCGTGTGGTGGCATTCCTCCAGCTCTGAGATGCCCTGAAGGATATATTTCAATGATTTTGTTGTTTTAGCTTACCAAGAACTAGAAGAGTCACATCTGCACTTTTTTATTATGACCGCTTTTCAAAATGGCACACTTGTCTTTTAGAAGAAGACTATACTGTTGTAACCATGTGCAAATCCTTTTCTTCCTGAGATATGTCCATACAATGGAATTCTACAAACCACATTTCTCATCGAGACTGAGTTCTGGGTTATTGGAACAAACACATTTGACTCGCCTCAAAACAATCTGTAGCTTAGTAAAGGCTCACCTCAAACATAAAACCAAGAGTGTGGAACCGTCCACTGGTTATGGTGTCTTATCAAGAGTTTGATCCTGGAGACGCTTCATGGCTGAATGGGATTTATCTTGCTCAATGAAGCTGGTTTGAAGAATTCAGCCTCCTCAATCTATTTACAAAGCAAATCTCAAACTGTTTACTCCAAGGTTCCACACCACACATTGGATCTTATCTTTACATCCAGATTCCTTTTCAGCCCATGTTATGGCCTTATTACACAGATCAGCCCGCAAGTCTCACATGATAAGGTAAAGCACTGTGGAAGTCGCGACACTTGGCATAAGCTTAGATGCTTGAGATCATTAATGCCTTGCTTTTCAACCATAGTTGGTGACTATATATAGTACTTTAAGTAAGACATCGCTTCTTACTGCATTTTACAACAAGACTAAGTACTAATAGCATTTATCTAACCCATACTGAGAAAGATTTGGCTGATAATGCATACAGAAGCAGTCAATTCCAACTAGTATGAACATCTGCTTACATTCAATGCTAAGATATCTTTCCTCATTTTCTGAAGCATGAAGTTTTCTTCAACTCAAACTGCATCAGTTCTCTAAGAAGGGGGCCTCCAGCGTATGACATTCACCAAGCACCCCCAGCTTTGAGAACATGAGAGTCGAGAACTTGTCTATTTTTAAGAGTTACTTAAATATGTTTCATTTTAACTGTCTAGAATCATGTTTCCATTGAAGATTTCTTTTTCTACAGTATTACTTTTAGGGTTGAGGAAGCCTATAGGATATTTAGAAGTCTTAGTTATTTCCTTATTCCAGTATGATTCTTATTGTAGGAAATACCAATTGGTCCTAGGAATAATATATTAGAGAGAGTCTAGTCCAATTGACCCAGTCAATTGTCTGTATGGTCCTATTTGGTAATAAAAATTATAGTTTGGTCCTAAAATTATCATTTGGTCTCTCTGATGTCATGGATGATGTAAATGTCACCCTGTAGTGGCAGAAATACCCTTTTGGATAAGGACCATATATATAGTCAAAAAGTAGGAGAGAATAAATCATTCCCAGATTTACTTTCTCTCTCTAATGTTTTTAGATCTAGTTTCTTCTCTCCAATTTTTTTCTTTTTCTTTCTGGAACTGTTTTTTTTTTTTGGCCGACGAAGAAGATGATGTTTTATGATGATGAAGAAGAAGAAGAAACCGATGACGACGATGTCCTGCTGCCGTTTTTGATGTTGTTGTTGAAGACGGTGATGAAGAAGAAGAAGAAAACGATGGCGACGATTTTACTGCTGCTGCATTTTTTGTTTTTTTTTTTGATGTTACATATGTTTCTTGATCTGTAGACGATGAATATGATCATTGTTGCTATTGTTGATATGTTTCTTTTTCTCTATTCTCTATAATTTCTTGATATGTTTTTTCAAATCTAGATCTGTGATATGTTGTTGGTGCTGCTGGTGTTGAAGACGACGACGAAGAAGATGAAGATGTTGCTGCTGGTGTTTGAAGACGACGACGAAGATGTTTGTTGTTGTTACTGCTGGTGTTGAAAACATCGAAGAAAATGAGATGAATATGATGAATACGATGTTGTTCTTCTTGTTGAAGGCGTCGAAGAAGATGAAGATGATGTTCTTGATGTTTTATATGGACTTCATTCGAGAAATGAAGTCTATTTTTATATGGACTTCATTTCCTGGAATGAAGTCCGTTTTTCTTAGTTTTTATATGGACTTCATTCTGGAATGAAGTTTTTTCTTAATTTTTATATGGACTTCATTCCAGGAATGAAGTCTGTTTTTCTTAAGTTTTTATATGGACTTCATTCCAGAAATGAAGTCTGTTTTTTCTTAGGTTTTATATGGACTTCATTCCTGGGAATGAAGTCTGTTTTTCTTAGGTTTTTATATGGACTTCATTCCATAAATGAAGTATGTATTTCTTAGGTTTTTATATGGACTTCATTTCAGAAATGAAGTCTGGTTTGTATATATTTTATATGGACTTCATTCCTGGAATGAAGTCTATTTTTCTTAGGTTTTTATATGGACTTCATTCCATAAATGAAGTCCGTATTTCTTAGGTTTTTATATGGACTTCATTCCGTTAAATGAAGTCCACGGTTTTTGTATATGTTTTATATGGACTTCATTTATGGAATGAAGTCTGTTTTTTTAGTTTTTTGTATGGACTTCATTCCTGGGAATGAAGTCTGTTTTTTTTAGCTTTTTTGTATGGACTTCATTCCTGGGAATGAAGTCACATTTTAGCTTTTTGTATGGACTTCATTCATGGGAATGAAGTCTGTTTTTAAAGACGAAAGAACTCCTACAAAAAAAAAAAAAATTTAACACGGAAGGGTATTTTTGTCTATTTAAATATTTTTAAATAATTATGGACCAAATAAAGTAAGGCGTTTGACCAAAGGACTAAACAGAAGTTAGAAAACTGAACAAAAAATAAAGTTTCGTTATCTTGATATTCGATTCTCAAACTAACTAGTCTCACTTTTCATTTAATTTAAGTCGAAAAACAACTCACATTAGGTACCCAAACACTAAACACTAGATATGAGTATTATTTTTTCTCTCTCTTTAAAAATATCTAGAGGTTTATAATTAGGGTTTCCAACTATATTATATCGATCCCTTTCTTCTTCATTCTTATCAGTGGATTAGGAGATGAGGTGCTTCATATCTTGCAACACTAATTCGTCGCGCCAATAAATATACACCTATCCACAACCTGACGGCCGGTACCGGGATTCCACAGCTCATGGAGATAAATCAAGGTGATGAATCTTTCTCTGATGAGTCTAATCTCGAGTATGAGATGTCGAGTGAACACAGCGACATTGGCTACAATGCCGAGGAAGAAGAAGAAGCTTATTTTCTAGAACAACGCCGAGTGAAAATCAAATCGGTTTTTCATATCCTTCAACATAATATAACACCCAAGGAGTTCCTGAATGTTGAGATGAATAAAAAGGAAAGAAGAGTACATTATGTCTCAAGGTTTGCAGAATATACTAGGTCTGACAGAGATTGAAGAAGCTGAAATGTGCGCGGCACTGGAATTTGTTTATACTGAGTGTAAGAAGCAGAATTGGATAGCCTCATGGCCTGAGAGTGCTACTCATGTTCAAACCCTGATAGATCATGCTATTGCACGTCGCCATTGTTTTATTATAAACGTCGGTAGTATAGATGGAAAGCAGGGATGCTTCGGAGTTATTATTCGTGACTATCGTGGCAAACCCATTGTCGCATATTCTGGATATGATGCAAGCTCTCTTTCAGATATTTACCATGAGATGCAGGGAGTAAACAAAGCCATGGAGCTTGCTATTAACTTTAAGCTTACATATATTCATGTGTACTGCAGATTGTCAGGTGTAGCCTCCTTTCTGGTGTCCTGCCAACGCCTCCTTCATCGATGCTTCTGCAATGATGGTAAGCCTTCTATAGAAAGAAAACAAGGTTATTCTACAGGGCCTATTATAACAGAAGTAGAGAAGTGGTGTGAAAAATGTGTATTAAAACACTTAACATTTTGTCGACCTGATGAAAAAGAAAAAATCTCCAATCTTGTTTGGGAAATTATGGATAAACTCCTCCAACTTGAGAAGAAGCATCTCAATATCATGGGTAGTAAAAGGTCTTGGAATTACCCTGTCGGTTGTCTTGCAACGTGTGGGAAGTCATGGGAGATGAATCCATGGGAGTTGTGCAAGCACAGGCAACTGACGGAAATTCTCTACAAAGAAGCAAGCGGTGAGTCTGGATTTACTGTATTCGCAATAAGTGAATGATAGTCGGTAGTTTAAAATCCCAAATCTTACCCACGTCTCCAGGAATGTGTAAAATAGCTCCATGAACCAATTTAGTAGATATGTAATTCGAGTTTACGAACTATGGCAACTTGAATTATTTAGCAATCTTACTTTTTTGAGGACCAACCATCAAAATATGAAGTTCAAACAACTCAGAAACCTACTACTAATGTGACACAGATCAATTGACCTGTGCACCTGACCTGTGCACCGCGGTGTAAAATAACTTGAGTAATTTATTATAATCGCTTAGCATGAAATTAAAACAAAAAAAATCACAAAAGTATATTGTTATGGATCAATCTTTACAACACCGCATGAAAAAAAATAGGAGCTCCGGTCTGTAGACTAATGGACTCGGTCACCTTGAAGTATTTATGATTGAAGGATGCTGCCTCTACAAATAGGACAAGTTTTTTGTCTTGAGTTTGCCGGATTCAACCATTCATCGATGCAATTGCGATGAAATTTGTGTTTGCACCTCCTAATCATACACATCTCAAAACAAATAGCACATTCAGATGACACGGCTATGGGTGGATGTTTATAATCCGAAGGTGGAGCTCGTTGTTGAGTATTGCTCAAAGAAGTAAATTCATCAGATGAACCATGAATTACTGCAGATGCACGATCACCGAGAGCATATTCGACTAGATCGTTTAATGATTTCGTTTTGAAAATCACAACAAGGTTCATTGTTTCTATGTACCTCACTTGGTTGAAGAGGAGGTATCAGTTGTTGTACTGGTCGAGTTGTTTGTATGGGTCGTGCATTAGAATATGTTTGGGAAGGTGGTTCTAGTGCTTCGCTTAGTTGTATACATTTCCGGATCCATATGATACCTATGCTGCAACAACACCCCAAAGAGACGCTGAAACAGACTATAGATGGAATCATATTATTTACTGTATTTTGATGGAATCATATTATTTACTGTGGATTAGTTGGATAGCAAGGGGAAGGCTAGTATATATATATTTATATAGCCAGAGAGACAGAATGAGATGTTATATTGGAAAAGGAAAAGAAAAAACCTAATCCCTGCTGGATCCTAATAACGCCGGAATGATCTTTTGTGATACCCTGCGGTTGGTTGCTAATTGCAATATATATCAAGAACATCTCCTCTTCTAATTTTACAAGGATGGGATACAAATAATAAGCAAGAAATAAATATTTTTGTCTGATAAATCAAAAGATTCTAACACTATTATTTTAGGTGAAATAACATGAAAAAAACACGAGTGCATGCAAGAAGCATCAGAACACTAAATTATGATAATTATAGGACACAAACCCTTAATAAGTATTCGTGCGTTTAGCCAAAGCTCATGGAGGAGCAGTTTTACCGAAACAAAAACAGAAAATCCCAAGGATTACATCAATAGTGCCTTCTATAAGATGGCAAACGGTATGTAATTTTATTATAAATTGCACGCTTATTAGCGAGCATGCGATCATTCAACGACAGCTAGCCATCCCTTACTTCAAGTCTTCTGGCCTGGATATGACGTCCATTAATGAGAAAACGAACTTTATCTTCTCCTGCGAGGATCTTATCAATTGTTTCGGTTGCATGGAACACAATCATAGCATACATTGGTTGACGTAGTTCAGGGGGGCTAATATCTTGCATGTTGATGCTTTCAACACAATTTTCGCCATACGTCCTGCAACTAATAATGTTAATTAATTCTGACTCACACAAATTCCAAAAACAAATAACATTGTTGGAAAAACAAATATTACCTGACAAAGAATTCACGAATTTGATCTTCTGAAATGAGAAATCCTCTAGAGAATGTAACGAACAAAGTTCGCTGATGATCACCCTGTGCAGTACCAGATGACGAACCAACCTCGCACTTAACTGATTCAGGTTCAACAACATTACCAGTAATGGGAGCGGAATTTTCGACTTCCACCTCAGGAATATTAGTGTCTTCTAAAATCTCATTAGCAAAATCATTAACCACATCGTTAAGATCGTCACCGTAACCATTCTTCAACAAAGCCTCTCTGAAGATATCTGCAAACATTCTATAGCAAACATTTCCGATTATTCGTTTGAGAGAAGCATACCCACCTTCTTCGAACAAAGATGTCATGGAAACGTACATTGCAGACCCATAATCTCGTATCAGTGATAAGGTTGTTGGCATATCCGTTACCTCAGTGCGGTAAAAAGGTGGAGGAGTACTGGTAATGATATAATGCACTGCCCATACCGCTTCATCGTATGCGGCATTCGTTATGATATCACTTTGATGTTTAAGTAATTCGAGTATGATAATGGGGTAGGCCAACTCTAATAAATTATGGGTATCGAGACGGATCATCGATTAAGCAAAATCAATCAAACATAATTAAAGAAGACAAGAGAATTAAAGTGGTTCGGCACTAACGCCTACGTCCACTGCCAGAACCCCGTAGGGTGAATTAGATTGATCTCCAGATGTACTGGGATTGTGTTACAGTTACACGATGAGTCCTATTTATAGGATTATTGAATCAAAAGTAAACCTAGAGTAGCAAAATACATTGACTAGGTAAACTAACTTATCCAGCTAGAATAAAGGAGTTACTAGCCAGAATGCGTAATCCTATGCATGACCTGGTCTTGTAATTATCTTCTCCACAAGTCCGTTGAATGCACCATAAGCTAACTGACCACCTCGATCACCTCGGTGGCTAATATGTGTGCCATATAATCCAACACCCCCCTCAAGTTGGACACGGAGAGAAATGAAGTGTGCAACTTGGACAATATCTTGAAAAGGAACCTTGTAAACTAAACTTTGTATGACGTACTTCGACCATGGCATGGATGCTTCATTCATGTACTTGGACGTGGCAGTTGAACTTTATGAGCTGACTGTTTTTCTTTTACGCCAGCAACTTGATTTAGGCTCCTTTGTCTTCTTTTCTTTTCACAGTCTTCATTTTAGCAGCACCATTTTGGTATTGTCCATTGTAGACAAGACATCTTGTTTTTCTTTTACGCCAGCAACTTGACTTGATCAGGAAAATGATGATCTTAGAAGAGGAAACTCCTGATATTGAGGGAGATTTCCGCGTGATATTGGCCAAACTGTTGACGGAAGAATGCAACAACTTAAAGGTTGTGTATGATGCCTGTGCATAATAAGATCATGAATAACAAAAGCATACTGCCAAGGATCATGGCATCTGCTGTGTTTAGTGATTGATATAGCGGACAAGAAGATCATGATAGCTTCCTGCCTGAATGAGTTAAGATAAAGACTGGTTTGTCAATGGGAAAACAATCTTTCATTGACCAAAAAATAACCACTGCAATGGCTATAGATACGAACCATCGCGGATCTATGGTGGAAGAAAAGTAATTGATACTGATAGTTCAACGTGTTAGCTTGCGAAGAACACCAAAAAAATAAATTTGCTATGAGTTTCACCGAAGGAAACTTATGTTTTCCAGAAACATAAAAAGAAGAAGAGAATATTATTGTAACAAAATGATGTTACCAAATCTTAGATGAGATAATATTTTCCTTAAATATTCGGAAATAAAGGATGGATATCTCGTAAAAGATGGAAAATATGGAAACGTCCATAATGAATGAATTGATTCGCCGGATTTTGTCAAGAATTTCGGAAATGGAAATATTTTCGGGATTGAATTCTTCTTGGCAAAGAAAAACCAAGGAAAAGTAAATAGTAAATTACAGGGGATGTATACTTGATCATCCACAATGTGCTTGATTGAAATACCCATAATAACCATAAAAGCTTAAAGGTATAGAGTATTTGATATTAAGAGAAATGTTTTGCCGTGAACAATGGCAAGATTTTGATAGAATATCATGTGCACTGTATCGACATGACATAGCGAAAGAATAGATTAGCCCATAGTTTGAACTATTGAATGAAACCATATAGATTGGAGAATCCAACTGAGTACATGAAAATATTAGGTCTTGGTAAAGCAAAACCTCAATAAGATAAACTTGTTAAAAGCGATAACAAGATATCTGAAAAATGGAATACTCTTCGGAAATGATTGAATTACCATGAATCTTGGCGACAAGAGCAGGAAAAGGAAAAAAAAAATCATGAAACTACCATCTTCTGCACAAAGTCACGAAACTATGATCAATATCCATAGTCATAAAAATATGAGAAGGAATTCATGATGATAAGAGAGATCGATGAAGTTGAGAAAATGAACCAAGTTTGAGCAGCAAACAATATTATTTTACTGATCAACACAAAGAGTCGGTCATTTCATAAAACAATTTCTTTAATGTGAACAGAGGAAAGCCTATACAACTGTAGGTCTTAGACTTGAATAGAATTCATAAAAATGACGATTATGAATTTAAATCTTCTGGACTAATATTGAAGACTAGCCAGAGAAAGAAAAAAAAAATTGAAAGCGGAAGCAATCTGAGCGGATCTCCCCGCTCTGATACCATAATAAATTATGGGTATCGAGACGGATCATCGATTAAGCAAAATCAATCAAACATAATTAAAGAAGACAAGAGAATTAAAGTGGTTCGGCACTAACGCCTACGTCCACTTGTGAGAACCCCGTAGGGTGAATTAGATTGATCTCCGGATGTCTTTGGGATTGTGTTACAGTTACACGATGAGTCCTATTTATAGGATTATTGAATCAAAAGTAAACCTAGAGTAGCAAAATACATTGACTAGGTAAACTAACTTATCCAGCTAGAATAAAGGAGTTACTAGCCAGAATGCGTAATCCTATGCATGACCTGGTCTTGTAATTATCTTCTCCACAAGTCCGTTGAATGCACCATAAGCTAACTGACCACCTCGATCACCTCGGTGGCTAATATGTGTGCCATATAATCCAACAAACTCTTCCATGAACATCCATAAAGCAATAACAGCCATCGAAACCAAGGGATCTTTCCGTAAGGTAATCGCTAAATATCTGTAAAGATCTCGATCGATCCTGTGGAAGGACCTCAGTTCCTGCACCGTCATTTTGTCATCATGATGAGATGCCATAATTGAGAGATGAATAGAGATAGATAGAAATATGAATTGATGAAACTGATCGGATCGATGGGTACTTGTGAAAAGTGGGATTCTGGGATATTTATATGCAAAATGGTGACTGTTCGTAAGTGTCTTTTGGTATTGAAATCTGTCTCTTACGAAGAGATGTGAATTTAATATTTGTTTCAGACACAACGGTTGAGTTTAAGGTCATTTTTACAAAATAGGGTTGTTTGGCGCGAGAAATTTGAGTTTCTTGTAACTGTATTTTGAATTGCTAATGAAATGGCCATATTACTCCTTTTAGATAGTGCGATACTTTTTTTCTTTGATAAACAAAGTAGTTAATTTGCATTATTTGATTTTCTCTGTAAAATATCTAAAGAAAAAATACAAATGAAATCTTGTTAGACTTCCAATGCCATAACCACCAACTGTACGATTTTATTCATATATGACAAAACAAAATTAGGCTGCACATCGGGTAGGGTGGGTAGGACATGGCCTATTTCGCCACCCTACCCGCCATTAAACGGGTAAAATCCTACCCGACCTATCAAATAACGGGTCGGGTACGGTAGGGTGGCAGGAGTAGACCTTTTTTTTTTTTTTTCTTTTCTTTTCCTGTTACTACCTTGATATACTTTATTTTTTTTTTTTGCTACATGATATCCGTTGTTTATGGGTACAAATCGTTTTAAATAGATTTTGGTAAATTCGGTAGGTGAATGAGAAAACTGGTTTAAACCCTAAACAAATGTGCTGCACGTGAGCACTTTCTAGATTCGAGAGATCAATCTGTACAAGTCCGGCCTAAACCAAGAAATGGTAGTTCCAGGACTTTGCTAGCCCGGTCACAAAGTGGAGGAGAAGGGTTGATTTGGGGAGGGAAGCAAAGAAAGGTGTTGAGACCAGAATAGTGCAGGAGAGTAGTGTCTCGACTTGTATCGAGAAAGTGAAAGCTTAGGAAGCTTGCAAGAGATGAAAGATTTTTTGGAGAGCTTGCAAAGTTGCCTTTTACGAGAGTGTTGTATTTTTCTCTGACCGAGACTTGATGTCCGGTAGAAATAGGTAAGACCTATTTATACAAGTCGAGATTGAAACGTACCACAGTCTCATGAAGGAAGAGAGTAAAGGGTGAAATAATGGGAGGAGGTGGTAACCGCATGGTGTTTATGGGTGAAAACGTTTTCACCATTATTTCCTCATTTATTTAACCGCTTTATTCCTATTCACGCTTTCTTAATGTGAGCGTAGTGTACGCTGCATGTTGTGACCGCCAAACCAAAACCCTAGAAAGCATCCCCCAGTTTGTGTTGATGTCTCGAGTGTTGGTTGCACCTTGAGTGCAAGTGGCGCTGCTAGTGGCGCGTGTGGCATGTGCCAATGACATGTCCGGAATGCCTTTGTTGCGGGTTGCACCTTGAGTGCAAGTGGAAATGCCAAAGCTGTTAGTGGCGTGTGTGGCATGTGCGGAATTCCTTGGTGGTAGGTTGTACGGTTTGCAAGTTAGGCTACCTGCGTGGATTTTGGCATGTGTCAATGGCACGCACGGCCATTAGGTCCACGGCTAGGTAACGAAAGCTACCAGCAAGAGCGTTGGCGTGTGCCAATGGTATGCTTTCGGCCATTAGGGCCACGACACTGGGTAGGAAAAGCTACTAGCGATGCGTGTTGGCATGTGCCAATGGAATGCTCTCGGCCATTAGGGCCATGGCATGGTAAGAAAAGCTACCAGCGATGCGTGTTGGCATGTGCCAATGGCATGCATAGCCAATTTGGGTCACGGCCTGGTAGGAAAAGCTACCAGCGATGCGTGTTGGCATGTGCCAATGGCATGCTCGGCCATTAGGGCCATGGCCTGGTAAGAAAAGATACCAGCGAGGCGTGTTGGCATGTGTCAATGGCATGCGTGGCCAATTTGGGTCACGGCCTGGTAAAAAAGCTACCCGGCCCGATGCGTGTTAGCAAGTGCCAATGGCATGCTCGTCCATTAGGGCCATGTCCTGGTAAGAAAAGCTACCGAGAGATGCGTGTTGGCATGCGTGGCTAATTTGGGTCACGGCCTGGTTGGAAAAGCTACCAGCGATGCGTGTTGGCATGTGCCGATGGCATGCGTGGCCAATTTTGGTCACGGCCTGGTAGGAAAAGCTACCGACGAAGCGTGTTGGCATGTGCCAATGGCATGCATGGCCAATTTGGTCACTACGGGTAGGAAAAGCTACCCGACGAGCGTGTTGGCATGTGTGGCCAATTTGGCCTAGGTTGCACGGTTTGCAAGCCTAGGCGCGGGCGCCATTTTGGCATGGCGTGGCTAGGGTAGCTAGGGCCAAGGCGAGTGCGTTTGGCATGGCGCGGCTAGCTCGGGCTAAGTGTGGTGGCATGATTTGCTATTGGCACGGAGGTGCGGCTAGCATGGTTGGCATGCTTTGGCGCGTTTGGTGTGACTAGCATATATAGCTAGGGCCAAGGCGAGTGCGTTTGGCATGGCACGGCTAGCTTGGGCTAGGTGTGGATGGCATGGTTTGCCATTGGCACGGATGTGCGACTAGCATGGTTGGCATGCTTTGGCGCGTTTGGTGTGGCTGGCATGATTTGCCATTGGCACAGAGGTGCGGCTAGGGCCAAGGTAAGGGTGTTTGGCTTGGCGTGGTGTGACTAGCGTAGCTAGGGCCAAGGCAGAGTGCGTTTGGCATGGCGCGGCTAGCTTAGGCTAAGTGTGGCTGGCATGATTTGCCATTGGCACGGAGGTGCGGCTAGCATGGTTGGCATGCTTTGGCGCGTTTGGTGTGGCTGGCATGATTTGCCATTGGCACAGAGGTGTGTCTAGGGCAAGGTAAGGGTGTAAGGCTTGGCGTGGTGTGACTAGTGTAGCTAGGGCCAAGGCAGAGTGCATTTGGCATGTCGCGGCTAGCTTGGGCTAAGTGTGGCTGGCATGATTTGCCATTGGCACGGAGGTGCGGCTAGCATGGTTTGCATGCTTTGGCGTGTTTGGTGTGACTAGCATAGCTAGGGCCAAGGCGAGTGCGTTTGGCATGGCGCGGCTAGCTTGGGCTAGGTGTGGCTGGCATGATTTTCCATTGGCACGGAGGGGAATTAGGGTTTTGTTCGTTGTAACCCTAATTTGAAAAAATACCCCCTATTAATTACCGACTACATGCATTGAATGTTCTAATAAATGTGTCAGGTGACATTAGGTTATTCGGGGTTTTACGATTTTACCCTTTTTGTCTAAAAACCACCATCGACATTAAGTCCCGCTTAGCTCGGAACGGGGGCTTTGTTGCGAGGTAAGCATAAGATGGTGACGGACTATCGGCGATAAATCGTAAAGAGAATTGAGGAGGATCATCGACCTTTTTATAGATAGGATTTGGAATCCTTGCCTCTCGCGATTTTGCACAAATAGGGAGCTGGCACAATTGGGAAGTCAGCATCATTGAGAGATAGGAAGCTGGGCGGCATTGAGAAGTTGACGCGAGTTGGGAAACTGAGCGTGCTAGTTGGCGGGACCGGCGCAAGGTGGGGAAGCTGATCGTGCTAGCTGGCGGGACCGGCGCAAGGTGGGGAAGTTGATCGTGCTAGCTGGCGGGAGCGGCGCAAGGTGGGGAAGTTGAGCGTGCTAGCTGGCGTGACTTGGGCGGTCATTAGGAAGTTGATGTGAGTTGGGAAACTGAGCGTGCTAGCTGGTGGGACCGGCGCAAGGTGGGGAAGCTGATCGTACTAGCTGGAGGGACCGGCGCAAGATGGGGAAGCTGAGCGTGCTAAAATCTGGAAGCGTTATGTCCTTCATTGCTTCCTTTTTTTTTAAAGGTTCCGTATTCACACCCAGCGCAATTGCATCATCTCCCTCGTTTGAGAAAGGGTTCTTCTTGTTGAGTTTCTCTCTTTGTCATGTCGCACAGAGACGAATCATCTTCTAACCAAATGATTCTCCGGGTGAAGGCGCGAGGTCGACTCTGCGGGGAGCATCCCAACAAGGGTTATTCGGGTTAAGAAAATCATCAGGGTATGTTTTCTTCTTCAACAGTGGATGACGTACGCTTTACCACTTATTTGATGAATGGAAAATTTCCCTTTTGTGCGGAGATATCCCGTTGGAGCATGCGTTACTGTATCGACGAGGATGACCTAGTCGTTCCCCTCCCTTCAAATCCAAACTTGTTGACTGCTACGAGACTTGGAGAACGCTGATTTAGGGCTCTCTTGTCATGAATACCCCTATGCGGGTTTGTCGTTTGGGACTCGTATGAGGTTTATCTCCTCTAATTAGGAATGTTGGAGGTTTCTGGTACGGAAACAATTCGTGGTCCTTTATACGAGGATATGGAAGACATACGGCCATATCGCTACCGGGAGCGTGGTGAAGTGCTATTCGTCCGCCTTAGTTTCCGTAGTGGTATGTCTTTTGCCAATGATTGATGAGATGGAGAATATGTCCATCCGTGCTGCTGTGAGTCGACCATTCAAAGGTGGGAGAACATGGTGTCCACTGTGAATCCTTGGAGTTTTAATATCAAGCGATTGCGGCATCGTCTCGATATTGTGAAAGTCGGCTGATTTGGTATTCTTGCTGGTGTGATTGGCGCAGTTTTAGCACCGAGATCTCCTTCCTTAAAAACACCGATTTTACATGGTCATTTGTACGCCATGGAAATCCTGTTCGTATGCTTGTGCATGTTCTTCCGCCCGGGATCTTCTGGAGTCTATAGCATCTAGTTCCGCGATTCTGGCATTGAGTGTTTCGGTTTCATTCCATTGAGGTCCACTTGCTGCGGCGATTACGGAAGACGGGATCTGGATTTCCGCTGGGAGGATCGCGTCTGTACCGTAGATGAGGGAGTAGGGAGACATCCCGGTGGAGCTTCTAGGAGATGCTCTGTACGCCCAGTGAGCCATTGGCAATTGCTCGTGCCAGGTCCTGGGATTGTCGTGTACTGTTCGGCTGAGGATTCGGATCAGAGTCTTGTTGGTACTTTCGTCTTGCTCATTTCCCTGGGGATAGTTGATGGTAGAGAAGACTTGTTTAATGTCGTACCTCTCAAGTAGTTCCTGTACTTGCTTGTTAGCAAAAGGCGTGCGTTGTCGGTGATGACGTGTTTAGGTACGCCAAAACGGCGGATGATGTGTTCCTTGAAGAACGCCGCGATCGTGGCTCCAGTGGTTCCTTTCAGCGGGACAGCTTCAACCCACTTGGTAAAGTACTCGGTTGCGGTTATTATGTATTCATGCTATTTTGAGGATGGCGGGTTGATCTTCTCAATAATGTCGAGTCCCCAGCTATAAAAGGGGCCACGGGCTACTTATCGAGTGCAGGGGTGTTGGAGGCGCGTGGATGAGGTTTCCGTGAATTTGGCATTCTCGGCATTTCTGAACGAAAGTAGCCACGTCGTCTTCCATGGTCGGCCGAGTACTTCTCGTGTATCTGCGAGGAGCAGCATGCTTTCCCTTGGTTTTCGTCTTCGTGCATTTCTCTTAACATAACTGGGACTTCTCTATCGCCCAAACACCGCAGTAGACTTCTTCCGAAACTCTTGCGATATAAAACCCCATCATGGAACACGAATCTTTTGGACTTTTGTTTTAGCTTGGACGCATCCTCTTTGTCAGTAGGGAGAATGCCGTCGCGAAGGAAGCCGATGTATGGCTCCCGCTAGTCCCGGTGTGGTGATGTTGAGGACCTCTGTCGACATGGGGGTGCTGGCAATTGGGACACGCATTCCTGGAGTAATCGAGATTGGGCTTCCATCTCCGGGCAAAGAGTATCCAAGTCGTTGTAAACGAAGGAAGAGGTTTACTACTGATGTTATTCCACAGACTTCGGCATGGACATGTTCAAGTTTTTGTGAATGTTTGCATGGTCGAAAACTTCTGGCACCCCGGGATGAAATAGGGAGATGTTTCATTGCCGATGCGCTACTTTCAAGTCTTCCGGGACTTTGTTCCAAGTTAATCCTTCAAACCATCTTCTGAATCTTGGACTATCGTATGGAATGGGATGTGGTGAGAAGTCCTCGGTCATACTTCAGTTTGATATGATGGCATGGATGAATACGTGAATGTAACCTTCTGGCGTGCTTTTGGAGTTTTCGGTGCACATGTACGGCTTCATGTTGAGAAATTCCCACGGCTCGTAAAACCCCAATAGTGATGATGTTGAAATCAGTAATAACCTGGTTGAGGGGAGTGAAAGCATCTCACGCTGGTAGTACCCATGCATAAAACTACTTTCATTACATCGCCTTGAATCCCCCTCCACGGGATTTGATATAAGCCTATCGTACTCTTCTGGATGTGACACTGGGATGCTCAGAAATTACATGATGACATATTATGGATAATGCAGGCTCGGGATCCTCCACGGCCTCGTAAAGTGTTGAAGGCGTCTTCTAGACAAAGAGGTGATGATATTCTTGCGCTGCACCCTTGAAGAGTAGAGGACCTTGTTGTGGGTACGGCTTTTTGGTGGACTGTATCTTCGGAGCTTTGACAGTGAAGGGATCCCGTGTATATCTTCCGTCCTCAAGTATGGTTTATGTGTTTCCATCTTTGTAGTAATTGTTGTTGCGGTGAAGCTCTGGCTGGTATCAACGAATGAGGGACAACAGTTCTTGGTAGGAGATGTAATCAGGAGAGACTACATTGTCGTGGTAACAAAGTAGGTTGGATGATATTCTTTGGGATTCCGTGGAAGTAAAAGGATTGGCTGGATGCGTAAGCGAGCAAACTGTCCATGATCACGATTTTTGGCGAGATGGATTAAAAGGTGTCCATGACTACGAAGATTGGATGGCTGTGACTATGTTCCTTGATATAAGGAGTGTGGCGGCACGACCCTTTGCAGGAAGGAGTGGCGTTGAAGCGAACGTTGAAGCGAAGCCGCTGCTGGAGAACGTTGATGCGTATCTACTTCTGGAGAGAACGTTGATGCGGAGCTACTTCTGGAGAGAATGTTGAAACGACATCTTGCAACTCTTAGAGCCTTGACGGTTACCATTTTGAATTCGAAGGCCGCGTCACGTTCTTTCAAACTCGACATCCCTCAAGAGAACAGAGGTTAGGAGTCCCCAGTTCCATCTATCGATCGTGCTTTCTAGGAGAGGTTGGGGTTTGGGAACGGATTCCCTGGCTGGAAATGCCTGCTTTCCTGATACAGTGCGGTTGAGGGGTGCAAATATGTATTGACGCTACGCCTTGGAGAAACATAGAATCTCACATAACTGTTTCATCATAGACTGTACGACTTTGTGGGCGAAGTTCCCATCGTGCGGGTCCCGATGGGAGAAGGGTCTCCGTGAACTCAGGAGAGTTGTTGATTTCCTTTGCTTTCGATTTTGGAGAAGTCTTTCCTGATCTTTATGTGTGACGAAATTGGATTGCTTATCCCCTTCTAATGGGCGTTCAAGAGCAACGCGAGCCTCTTCATCTATAAACGCATGTCCTGCTGAAGTATCTTTTGTCTTTTCATCAAATCAACAGTGCTAAAAGGAGGTCGGCTTCTTCCGGATCTTCCACTATCTTTCCCTGATGGTGGAGTAGCGTCTCCGTTGACGGTTGGAGCTGCCATGCTTGAAGAATCGTTGGGGTGGCGGAAGCGGCTCTGGTTCTGATGATCGTAAGTGTATCGTGCAGAGATGACACGGTTTTGATCACGAAGTGCTGAAGCCATGGCGTTGTTTCGAAGGGCGAGGATGGTGCTGGAAGGGCGCAAGATGTTAGCGCTGGAAGGATGCAAACTGTTAGCACAGAGTGTGGTACTGCGGCTAGCATGCGCGTGCGGCATGTGTGCCTGGCATGTGCGTCTGGCAAGCGTGTCTGGTAAGAATGTCTGGTAAGCGCGTCTGGCAAGCGCTTCTGGCATGCGCGTCTGGTAGGCGCTGGATCGTCTTAGAATGGGCGCTGGCTTGGTGTGGAAGCTGGTTAGGCATGGACGATGGCTTGGATTTCGCTATGGTGTGGACCGTTGGCTTGGCACGGTGCTGGCTTGGCGTGGCTCGGACTTGTTCTTATGGGCCCAGTTGCCTCTTCCCATACGTATCTCAAACATGAAATCCTTTCCTTATTCAAATTCCCAAAAGTGTTATGCTCATGAAATGGGTTGGCTCGTCGTGGTGTTAGCGGTAGCGCGGTAGTGTGGGCGAGCATATTCCAGCTACGTACTCCAGCATTTCTTTTTCAATTTGTTTTATTGTTTTCTTGTGCTGGTGCAAACCATAGCCATAGGTATGCCTTTCATAAACTTGTGGAAATACTTCATCATAAATAATTCTTCGAATGTCACCGTAGTAACGTCCGATAATAGTGAGGTGGTAATTATTATTGTGCAAAGTAGGCACGTACGGGTAGGTGACTTTTTTGAAAGGCAAACAAAGCGCTGGTTTATGGTTTTGTCTTCCTGGATTTCTTGGGTTGATTAGATAAATGTTACCTTGACAGTTTGGGTTATTCTTTTTGGAATGAATTGTTTAGGAGTTGATTGTTTTAGTTATGATTGAAAGTGACGCAAATATCCCAGGAAAACCATGGAACCGTATGTTGGTAGATGACATGGGATGAAACATAACATGGCTATCGGTTTTATCTTGAAAAAGCAAACCACGTATTTTTGTCTAGATAAGACTTACTCGGTTTCTCAGGTTTTCTGATGAGAATAAACTTTAAGATTTGCAAGACCAAGTTTTTTTTTCTTTTTGAGAAACATGGTCATAGGAAGTCCCCAGTCTTCCGAATCGTTGCTGAGTTGTCGGATAACAGTGCCGTTAATCCCTGGGCGGATCGTTTTGCTTCTAGCCTGTGAGAAGTCCCCAGTCGTCCCTTGTCATGTCATGACTGATAATCGAGCCGTCGAGTAACTGAGTCGGAGTGGATCGCCTTCCTCTACCATCTTGACGTCTGGGTCGAAGAATGAGATCGCTGGTTGAAAATTGACATTGTAACCGAAAGACCGAACCTCCCGCTGTGGTCGCCAATTGTTTATGGGTAAAAATCGTTTCCGCCGATTTTGGTAAATTCGGTAGGTGAGTGAGAAACTGGTTTAAACCCTAAACAAATGTGTTGCACGTGAGCAATTTCTAGATTCGAGAGATCAATCTGTACAAGTCCGGCCTAAACCAAGAAATGGCCGTTCCATACTTGCTTCGGTCACAAAGTGCAAGAGAATGGTTGATTTGGGGAGGGAAGCAAAGAAAGGTGTTGAGACCAAAATAATTCTGGGAGAGTAGTGTCTCGACTTGTATCAGAAAGTGAAAGCTTAGGAAGCTTGCAAGAGATCCATTATTTCCTCATTTATTTGACCGCTTTATTCCTATTCACGCTTTCTTAATGTGAGCGTAGTGTACGCTGCATGCTGTGACCGCCAAACCAAAACCCTAGAAAGCATCCCCCAGTTTGTGTTGATGTCTCGAGTGTTGGTTGCACCTTGAGTGCAAGTGGCGCTGCTAGTGGCGCGTGTGGCATGTTCCAATGACATGTGCGGAATGCCTTTGTTGCGGGTTGCACCTTGAGTGCGAGTGGAAATGCCAGAGCTGCTAGTGGCGTGTGTGGCATGTGCCAATGGCATGTGCGGA
The DNA here is from genome assembly GCA_023531295.1 of Papaver armeniacum. Taxonomy (NCBI): domain Eukaryota; kingdom Viridiplantae; phylum Streptophyta; class Magnoliopsida; order Ranunculales; family Papaveraceae; genus Papaver; species Papaver armeniacum. Next base: position 22,636 of record JAJJWW010009511.1, read on the forward strand.
ATGCCTTGGTGGTAGGTTGTACGGTTTGCAAGTTAGGCTACCAGCGTGGATTTTGGCATGTGTCAATGGCACGCATGGCCATTAGGTCCACGGCTAGGTAACGAAAGCTACCAGCAAGAGTGTTGGCGTGTGCCAATGGTATGCTCGGCCATTAGGGCCACAGCCTGGTAGGAAAAGCTACTAGCAATGCGTGTTGGCATGTGCCAATGGCATGCACGGCCATTAGGGCCATGGCCTGGTAAGAAAAGCTACCAGCGATGCGTGTTGTCATGTGCCAATGGCATGCGTGGCCAATTTGGGTCACGGCCTGGTAGGAAAAGCTACCAGCGATGCGTGTTGGCATGTGCCAATGGCATGCTCGGCCATTAGGTCCATGGCCTGGTAAGAAAATCTACCAGCGAGGCGTGTTGGCATGTGCCAATGGCATGCGTGGCCAATTTGGGTCACGACCTGGTAAGAAAAGCTACCAGCGATGCGTGTTAGCATGTGCCAATGGCATGCTCGGCCATTAGGGCCATGGCCTAGTAAGAAAAGCTACCAGCGATGCGTGTTGGCATGTGCCAATGGAATGCGTGGCCAATTTGGGTCACGACCTGGTAGGAAAAGCTACCAGCGATGCGTGTTGGCACGTGCCAATGGAATCGTGGCCAATTTTGGTCACGACCTGGTAGGAAAAGCTACCAGCGAGCGTGTTGGCATGTGCCAATGGCATGCGTGGCCAATTTTGGTCACGGCCTGGTAGGAAAAGCTACCAGCGAGCGTGTTGGCATGTGCCAATGGCATGCGTGGCCAATTTGGCCTAGGTTGCACGGTTTGCAAGCCTAGGCGCGGGCGCCATTTTGGCATGGCGTGGCTATGGTAGCTAGGGCCAAGGCAGAGTACGTTTGGCATGGCGCGGCTAGCTCGGGCTAAGTGTGGCTGGCATGATTTGCCATTGGCACGGAGGTGTGGCTAGCATGGTTGGCATGCTTTGGCGCGTTTGGTGTGACTAGCATAGCTAGGGCCAAGGTAGAGTGCGTTTGGCATGGCGCGGCTAGCTTGGGCTAGGTGTGGCTGGCATGGTTTGCCATTGGCACGGAGGTGCGACTAGCATGGTTAGCATGCTTTGGCGCGTTTGGTGTGGCTGGCATGATTTGACATTGGCACAGAGGTGCGGCTAGGTCCAAGGTAAGGGTGTTTGGCTTGGCGTGGTGTGACTAGCGTAGCTAGGGCCAAGGCAGAGTGTGTTTGGCATGACGCGGCTAGCTTAGGCTAAGTGTGGCTGGCATGATTTGCCATTGGCACGGAGGTGCGGCTAGCATGGTTGGCATGCTTTGGCGCGTTTGGTGTGGCTGGCATGATTTGCCATTGGCACAGAGGTGTGGCTAGGGACAAGGTAAGGGTGTAAGGCTTGGCGTGGCGTGACTAGCGTAGCTAGGGCCAAGGCAGAGTGCGTTTGGCATGGCGCGGCTAGCTTGGGTTAAGTGTGGCTGGCATGATTTGCCATTGGCACGGAGGTGCGGCTAGCATGGTTGGCATGCTTTGGCGCGTTTGGTGTGACTAGCATAGCTAGTGCCAAGGCAGAGTGCGTTTGGCATGGCGCGGGGCTAGCTTGGGCTAGGTGTGGCTGGCATGATTTGCCATTGGCACGGAGGGGAATTAGGGTTTTGTTCGTTGTAACCCTAGTTTGAAAAAATACCCCTTATTAATTACTGACTACATGCATTGAATGTTCTAATAAATGTGTCACCGGTGACATTAGGTTATTCGTGGTTTTACGATTTTACCCTTTGTCTAAAAACCACCATCAACAACTGTATATACAAAATTTCCCAACACAGAAAAATAAAAGCCAATCCGTCCACATGTACCGGATTTGTACTGTCAGTCTAACTAGGTAAAAATGATCAAAACAAAAGCATCCTGCTAGGCACAAAAGTTCTATTCTTTTCAAAATCAGGAAGGAGTAAAGCAGAACCAAACCAACAACAGAGAAAATACACTATGACCAGACAAAAAGTAACTCAGATGCATCATCAAAGATTAACCATTCCAGTCCTTAGTCCCCAGCAAAATAGATAGAGAGGATCCCTAGTCAGATGTCAAGTATAAACCAGCTCGGTGATGAATTACCTTGTTTCCCTATGTATTGTGATGCACTAACAAAGTTGCAAAGCTCTGATATGGAAAATTATTCCAAAGGTTGAAAGCTCTCCGCAAGGGCTTGATGATACGATGAATCAATGCAATGCAACAGGAAATTCAAAATGATAAACCTAATCGGCACAATCAAAATTGGTTCAAAGCATATATAACTAATAAAAAGAGGTTCAGTGTACTCACAAGACGACGGGCACACAAGTGGAAAACTTTCTATTACGCATAAGCTACTTGCCATTATCAATCTTCTCCCACCAAGTCAATCCATTATAGATACCTTGATCTTCAGCAAATGGTGTTCCCTTCTTCAAGTGGAAGAACTGATACGTTACCTATTTAACATTTGAAAATCATTAGCCTCCATATTACAACACTATCAACATGAATACTTCAAAAATGTCCTTCAATCAACATCAAGCAAGTGAAATGGCAAAAACGAACATAGCTAATGATCCCAATCTATGTGAAATGGTTGTAAGCAACACCATCAATCTAATACATTCAATTAAGAATAACCTCAAAAATCCAAACCCTGAACAGACCCACATCTCAAAAACAATGAATTCTCTCAATCAAAACAACACCCAGATCAAATCAACTAATTTAAACAAAACCCAGACAATGAATTCACAAAATAATCAAAATCTCACTGTAATTGTTTGTAAGTATTGAAACTTTTTACATTTAAAGATATTGGTTTTAGCTAGAAATCATGAATCAATGAAAATCTATACAACCATGAGGAGATAATTTATCAATCGGTTAACACATGACCAGAGTTTTTAAAAATCCCATTCGCCTTTTGCTACCATCCATAACAGAATCCCATTGAAACTCGTCCTCCATGTGGAACAAACTAAATTCCTATGAGTAATATCATCAATCAGTTAACATGCATGTTAATTTCTCAACTAAAACCCTAAATCATACTATTACTCAACTGATTACTCATATGCTGTGCTTCTCACTGGATTTCTGAGTAAGTTGCTAGTAGTATTACAAAAATTAGTAAATAGATCAGAGTTACCTGTTGTAATTCCTCATTAGACGGAGATGGAGCAGGAGAAAGGGGTTTCGTTAAAAATCAACCATTTCTGTGTTCGATTTGGTCACGGGAAAAGAAGAAAGAAGAGATAAGGAAGAGAAAAAAATAAGTTTAGTTTTTACCCCTGATATCTTTAAAAACAACAACAAAAATGGGCAGGAGTGAAAAACAATGGAGGGCTTACATGGTCTTTTCAAGATAGTATGCGGGTAGGCGGGTAGGTTCGCTTAATTTCGAGCTTTACCCGTCACCCTATCCATTTTATGGCGGGTAAAGAATTCTTTAACCGTCACCCTACCCATCAAACGGCGGGTAGGATAGGATACGGGTAAAACAGTGGTGGGTGGGGTAGAAATGTGGATATGGATAGGATATGTGCACCCCTAAACAAAATCATAGTTCTCCGTATTATGTTTTTCTCCTAAGCCTTTACAACTGAAGCAAGGTAACTTTTAGGGCATATCCAGTATCAACCTCGTGTAGTCCGGGCTAGTATCGTAGCTGCTTAATTTTGTGTGTTCAAAACTAAATGGTGTCTCATGAGTTTACTGCACGTTATAGTTTCCTCTTTAACAAAATTTTCTATTGTCTTGTTTTATTTATTTTCCGAATTATATGATTCAGGGACGGAGCCAAAAACATTTTTCAGGGGAGGCTAATTAACCAAAACAAAATTTCAAGGGGGATAACTAAATAATTTTTCTTCTAAGTAATAAAATTTCCAAAGGATTTATAATGAATTAAAGAGAAACAGGGGAGGCGAAGGCGACTCCTGAACTACACTTAGTTCGTACAAGCAAGCTAGTTGTACGTTAAAAATGCTTATTTGTAAGAATCTTGAATAAAGATTGTCCAAGGATTTTTCTTGTTGATTTGTAGCTTAAATAAAAATCATATGAGGAATCGTCTTATAGTTTCAAATTGGAAAAGTTGGTGGTGATTGGATACCCTCTCCTTTTCAGTGGTACCACAAGTACAAAAACAAGCCTGCAAAGCCATGTGATGGTGGTTAACTATATTTTTGTTCAAAACTAAAAACCGCTGCCATTATCCTGTCCAGATTTAGTTTTCTCTAAGCTGCATAATTAACCTTTGTTGGAAATATATAGTTGTTGGAGAAAATGAGTTTTTAATAAAAGGATTTTTGGTCTGGTCTTGGTGTGGTTTTATATCTGGAATCTTCCTTAGAAAATCAACTTCAATTAAACCACTTGCAAAAAAACCAAAATCCATTGAGAGAGTGTTGTTGTCTACTTGAACATGTTTGTCGAAAGTTTTAGCCATTGCCAACAAGTTATCCTCTGTCCAATACTCTGATACCCTAAGGCTTACTTTTATGAGTGTCAAATTTAAGTTTCAACTTTACAACCACGCATCAGTTTGAACTGAAAGCTATCTCTTATAGTCTTACTTGGTTAAAATAAATTTCTCCCAATAAATTGGCCAATTTGCGCTGGAGAAAAACAGTGGATCCTTAGTTACTGAACGGATCTCTCCATCTGATCGCTCATATTTTTATACGCTAATTAAATCAGGGCACAACAATATCATCTGCTTTTATGATACCTTTTGCCATTTGGTGGGTAATATATCTGGAATGAAAGGAATGGCAGATTATTTCAAGGAAAATACAAGCAGTTTGATCAGCTTTTGAATGAAGTAAAGTGACTGCTTTACAATTGGTCTTTAGGTACAAATTTTTTTGAGAACATCTCTATAAACAATTTGTTATTCAACTGGAATGGAGTGTTAGGTATTACTTAGTTTTCTGTTTGCAGCAATTTGTGTTCATGCCCTATAAATCATAGCTTAAGGCTAGGTTACTCTCTTTTTGGTGTTCTGGGTTACTATGTAGCCTCTTTTGTAACATAACTTCATAGTTTCCACTTCTTTGTGGTAGCTATCTTTTTTTCTCTTTAATACATTTAGCCCTTTTTGAGTAAAAAAATATACTCTGCTTTAAATAATTGAGTGCAGAAAAATTAATTCAACCTTCACTTCAAGCATTTATTTGACCCAAATCTTGATTGTTGGGTTTAGGTAAAAGTATTCTAACTTAAATTTTGAAATTAGATCGATGAGCATAAGAGTTAACTTACCTTATCTTGGCGGAGTCCAGTGGCAGAGCCAGGATCTCAGGAGAGGGTAGGCAAGCAAAAAGAACATCAAAATAAAAAGATTCAACAAAAGAAAAATCATTGCTCATGAAAATTGTATTACAACACCCAATAGCGTTTGTAACAACAAAATATACATATACGACACGAGATAAGTTAGCTAGTTAATTCTCCAATAATGTATTTTTGTACAGTTTTACATAAGTATTTATTGTGTTGAAATGATTCAGTACTCACAAAAAGGCCCAAAAGTAACCTTAAATGCAATATTCTTCTCCTAAAATAACCTTAAGGGTTTCTAATATACCCAGTATTATGAACTTAGAATGAAAAAAGAAATCAATTCGGTGATTTCGATCAATTTATTCGCTAGAAATTCTTCACCGTAGATACAAATTTTTAAAATCAAATTGTGAGAATAAGTATCTTTTGATTTAACTTATGTTGTATTTCTCTACCGATCAACAGAAGATAGCACCAAAGAATAGCAACGATTTAGTTCGATTCAAGCTTTACACCTCTTTAAATTCTTCCTAGTATTTTGGTCATGGCAGAGGGGAAGTGGGAAAGGGAGAACCTAAAGAAATAGAAGTGTGTACATTTTAAGTTTGAGGGAGGATCCATGGACAGTCTTAGATGGACAAGGTCGGACAAGATTTGTGCCATTTTCTCCGCTAAACCCAAACGGTAATGAATTTAAGTCTAATATTTTGATGGTATATTCATCTTATAAGACTCTACATTCCTACAAAAAATGAATGCAGTTCGAGATAGAAAACCTGACCATCTACTGATCTTAATTTCAACCGTTAATTTCGAACGACTGATAATCAAAGAGGTAGATGGTGGTTTTATACATCTCGAATTGTGCTCATTTTTTGTAGGAATGTAGAATCTTATAAGCAGAATATACCATCAAAATATTAGACTTAAATTCATTACCGTTGGGTTTTATGGAGAAAATGACGCAAATCTTGTCCGACCTTGTCCATCTAAGAGTGTCCATGGATCCTCCTTCAGTTTGAGTTTTTTTACCTTTCTATTGCCTTTTTTTTTTTTAATTTTTTTTAATTTTGTGTAAGATAACATTGGACTTGGGCCTTTTTTTAGGGTACGCAAAAACTGAAGCATTTCTGATTTGAGCTTCGATATGCACTCCTAGTGGAGAAATGGGGAAGGCAACGGTAGGCAATTGCCAGGGGTCGACCCTGCCGTTGTCTATTACTCCCTCTGTCCCTATTATAATTATAAAGGTGGAGTTTCAAAATTTTCTAGTCCCATTTGGTAGGCGGAGTTCCGGTTCTAAGGATCTTTTTTCCATATATACTCTTATTTGGTAGGCGTGTATTATAACAAGTAGGATAATATTTTTTGTTTTGGGAATGAGATAAAGGGTAAAATAAGAAAAGTGATGGATATCTATATATGATCCATATTTTTTCTTATTCTAAGAGAATTGATTCCTCCTATATATTAGGGACGAAGGGAGTACAAATTATCTGATTTCTTATGCAGACGATACCTCATTCTTCGTAGATGTACGTAGCAGCCACTATTGAATTAATCAGATAATACACATAGTTAAACCATACATTATACAACCTAATTGGGCCGGCTGACCGGAGGGCCCGAAGGGAGGGAATCCTTTTATGGTCATTTTTTTTTTGTAAAATGAAGCCTCACGAAAATGTGCAATTTGATAAAAATATTGGAAATGATTACTATTAAAAACCGAAAGTGCCCCTCTTTGATTTTAATTTCTTTTTTCCTTTAGCCATTTTCGTAAATAAACCGAAGAGGAAGGGATAGGTGTATTGGAAATTTTCATAAATAAACCAAAGACGAAGGGCAAATAGGTATAATCTTATAGCACAATTTGGCTAAGTTTGCTTGTATAAGTGATTAATCTGATCAATAATCTTGCTTAATTTAGTTAACCTAATCATTAACATTAATTAGATATTGGGTTAAGGGGTTTGGAGATTACTATTTGACGACCCATTTTTTGTCATCTTGTGATCCCTCAAAAATAATACTGCTTCCCATGTGTTCCTTGCAGTTGAGATCCAAATAGGAGAATCGGTGTGATTGCCGTAACAAGATCTTGCATAAAAACTGTAATATTTTATCTTTTATGATCTTAGCGTAACTACTGAAAATCCAGTAGTACACCCAAGTAAATTTGAAGACCGATCTAAGACATGATAAGTGTTTTGAAATTAGAAGATCTATATTTATTCATCACTCAAGAGTGAAAATACAAGTTCTTCAATACAAGGAAACCCTAATAACACTCTCTAAGCTAAGCACTCTCCTTTTACCCCCAAAAATCCGATCCCTCATGCCTTGCCCAAGGACCTCTATTTATAGGCCAATCAACCCTAATGATGTACAGCTCATTTTTACTTCGCAACGTTCTCGTGGAAGTGCTTTATACTTCGCCCAGACCATTTTTCATAAAGTTTTTCCCCTTCTTTCGCTGACAACTTTCATTTCTGTCGGGACAACTGTCTCTTTTCTTGCTCGATAATTTACTTACTTCGCAGGTTTTCTTTATAGCCAAGTAACCTTACTTCGTCCGTCCTTATTTCGTGGTCGATATCTTGTTGGGTACTCCAATTGATCTTTCGTAGTTTTAGATTCCTCTTGTAAGTCACTTCGTTACAGGATGCCTCCTCTTCGTGCTTGGTGACACGGCGAGATAACTCTGACATTTGATTTGACAAGTCACTGATTGGGATCTTCGACGGAGATTCATTAATCCTATTCATTTCCTTCCTGTGTGACCACGTGGCGAGTCTATTTTGTGCACCTATATTTTGCCTTTTCTTATTTCGTTCGAGTTTCACGGGAATGGAATAAGAACCGGTTGAAATTCCTTGGCTAACACGTTCTCCATATTCCGGTTTCCATGCGACCACGTTCTTTCGGTGCTTGGCTATTACGATCACGTTTCCTCGAACGTGTCGACCCACTTGATTTACCGGTAATCCTCTACTTGCCTTAAATACCTCTTTTCATCCCTAGTTTGGGTTTCTTCTCCCTTCTTTTCTACGTGAACTCAAGTTATTACTTTCTCTGCTCCTGCTTCTGTTTTCATCAATACCCATTTCTTTTCTCAACTTTCTCATCTTTCCTCCGCTTCCATGGCTCCCAAGAATGCTTCAATGCCTTCCTTACTTAACACATTCAAGGAATTCCATTCTGATTTTCAGAAGATTGGCTTATCTTTATCCCCTACGGTTGATTCTTCAGTGAGTCCTCCCGTCGTTGCTACTCAAGACATGGAGCTTAACTACCGGTGGATTCAATCTGATGTTTGGTCGGCCGACAAGATGATTATCACTGTGGGTCAGTTGAGGGCTGGGTTGTCTTTTCCCCTTTACAACCCTTCTAACCCTATTTTTCTCGAGATCTTGAACAAGCTTCAATGCGGGGTCTTTCAGCTTTCTGGTAACGTAATTCGTATCTTCAGCGAGTTTGCAATTCGCTCAGGGAGAGGTACTTCGCAGGTTCTGCCAATGGCCAAGGAATTCAATCCTCGTGACTAAAGTGCCGACTCATTCGTTGCTAGTTTTTCCGCAAGGTTTATGAGTACTAGGAAGTTCAAGGAATGGGGCATCGAGCTCATCTAGAAGACTATCTCGTCCTCGTCCAAATTTCCTCCTTTAAACATAGATTCTCTCAAATTGGAGCAAGATGAAGACTGGACGACGTTCCCTTTGGTGGTATGGGGCCCTTTTCTCTGGGGTGTTGACGAGAAAGGTGTTCCTCGTGGAAGTCCTCTTCCCCAACACTATTATCTTGCTGGTTGTGATCTCTGGAAGCTTCGGTGGTCCGTTCCAACTGAGGTATTGTTTCATCTTATAACCTCTTTCTATGTCCTGGTTTTAACCTGTTCTCATGCATTTTTTCTTCTTTATTTAGTACGAGATGCCTGCTGTTGGCCTCTCAAAGCACTCGAGGAAGAGCACATTACTGCTAAATCTCTTGCTCTCAAACAGGTAGCTACCTCGACTTTTACTTTCTTCTTATTGTGATATCCTTGAACTCTAACTCTCCACTCTTCGCAGGATAATACTCCCCTTGTCAAGCATTCCTCTTCTGAGTTAGTGACTAAGGGACGGAAAAGGTGTGATCATCCTACTCCGCCTCCTGCTCCTACTTAGGTATATTTATCTCGTCCAAATTTTTATCTCATATACTTCGTCTCGTCTATCTATTAAATCGAGCTTGTTATTTCGCAGACTGATGCCTTAGCCGTTCCCTCTTCTGGCGAGCCCAAGAGACGACGCAGGGGCTTGGACTTGGAGGCTTTGACCACTGTTAGGAGTTCCGTTGCTGCTCCAAGTCATTCTGTTCTTCCCAAGCGTCAATCACCCCGGCCTCGTGCAACTACTTCTCCAAAAGTTGCCGATCCTTCTGTTCCTACTCCTTCGGTGGTGCATGTTGAGGAATCCCCTGAAAATCCTTCCTCTCACGAAAAGGGCAGGAAAAGGGCCTCGTCCGTGGCGTCCAATCCGCTTTATGATCCTGACATGAAGTTTTTGCAAGATATCTACCACAAGGCCCGCGAAGATCCTGCTACGAGATCTCGTGCTCTTGAATCTTTGTTGACTCCCAGTGCTGATGATTTTCTTTCCCAAGATGCATCCACACTGTTGAACGTCTCTATGAATTTATCCCTCAAACAACATCCTGCCTTAATGAACTTGGTGAGTATTTTACACTCCTCAGATGTGCCTTCCCCTTGTTCCGAGATTTATTCATAGGTTCTAATTTTTCGATTCGTAGGAGGTCAATCGTCATATGGCTAGCCTCGTGGAGATTAGACTTATTCGCGAGAAAGTAAAGAAGGATGAAGCTCAGATCAAGGCTCTGATGAAGGAGCTAAAAGAGGATAAGGAATACTCCACCAAGCAAGACAAGAAGTTAGAGAAGCTTCAGAGTAAGTTCCCTCCCCTTGCAGATCCATTCCTTTCCTTTGATTTTATTTCTGCTATTTTATCATTTTGTATTTCGTCAAGCTCGATGCATGCAACTTCAACTGGACACCTCCGAAGCATCCGCCTCACTGGAGGATATTCGTGCCTAAAACTTGAACCTCTCGACTCAGAATGACAGCTACGTGTCTGAAAACCTGACCTTGAACGAGAAAGTCGAAACTCTCTTTTCGCAAGTGGATCGCTTGTCTATCGAATCTGCTCGTAACGAGGAGCTGAACCTTCATCTTCATGACGAGAATGAGCGCCTTAAGTTAGAACTTCAACGGGTTAGCAATTCCTTTCTTACCTCGAGGAATCTTCATTCCTCATCGTTAGCAGCTTATAAGAGGATGGAGGAAGATAACGAGCGGGTAATCAACAAGAAAGATCAGTTGTTGATTGATCTTAGTAAGTCTCGTAACAAGGTAGCTGGATTGAACGATTAGAATGATTGTTTGAAGAAAAAGGTGGAATTTCTTCAAGCTCAGATGGATAACTCCTCACGTCCGAAGCCTGTCAAATCTTCTTCCCATGCCAAGCCTGTGGATCTTCGCAAGAACAAGGGTGCTCTCGTCATTCAACCCAGCAAAGATACTTCGAAGTCTGGTCATGGTAAAGGTTGGGACAATGCTTATCACGAGTTATGCGTTCAACTCCAAGAGTCGGATCTGGAAATTTCCAACCTGGATCACTTGTATTCCGATATTCAAGAGACTTTGAACACTACTATCTTACAGATGGAAGGTAGCTTTAGGTGTAATGTCGAGATACCGTCAGCTATATCAAATTTCTTTTTTTAACGAAGCCTTGTTTCATCTTTGCAGAGTCCGAGGAGCGTTACAATAACCAGGTCCTCAACCTTTCCTATGAAAGGGATGAATCTTGCAGCGAGGTTTCTCGCCCCAGGGATGAGGTTACGGACTTGAATGTCGATATTGACGAGATAACAATATATGCCGCAATAGTTGCGAAGTTAGCTTGCAAGAATACCCAGAACTATTTGCTCTCTCTCTTTGGTGATTTCTGCAATGGTCATGGCATTCCTCATCCTACCTTTCCCCTGGAGGTGTTTTCTGATGACAAGCAACCAACGGATGAGAGAACTATCTCGGGTGAGGAAGAGAAGCTCACTGTTAGTGACGAGGAGCGAAAGATCGACGAGTCCAAGGGTGCCTCTAATTCTAGGGAAACCCTTGAGTCTTAATGCAGACACTGGCGCTGGCGATGAAATTCCTGAACCAACAGTTACTGATGGCGTTCCTCTTCAACAAAAATCTTAGTTTTTCTCTTCCGTATTCTAGCCTTATCCTTAATTGTTTTGGAAACAATTTCTCTTTCTGGGCGCTCCCAAGCTTGGGGGCATGACACCTTGGCGTTTGATTGTTCCTTTGAGTGATACTTTGGTTGATTTCCACATCAATATTATGATTTTTCCATTTCGATAGGTTGTGATTTTCCATTTCTCCAAGTATATGCTTACCGAGGGAATACTCAAAAGAATAAAAAAATTAAATTATATACTTGCCTCTTATTCTTTTGTGTATTTCCGAGGTATAAATGAAAGGTCGATATCTCGCAATTTTGGCTTCGTGCACAAGCTTTAACCTCGTTATCTGCCTCACTGCGTGTTCTTACCTTGAGTACTTGCCTATGCCTCTTGCCCTTTTCTTTTCTTATCTGTTTTTTGTTTTTGCATGATTCATGATAATTTTGTTCTTGTGTTTCTTATTCATATGTTGCTTTTCGAGGTCTTATGGTGCCCCCTAGTTAAGGTCTTATTGCGCCCCATCCTTTATGAAGGATCTTAATTCGACGAAGTATCAAGCGCTTACTACTCTTTCAAGTAGCAATCCATAAACCTCGTCTTAACAGTTATTTTGTTCCCCATTTCGCGACAATGCGACAGGCCTAGCCATTCCCATGAATGTTAGCCCCATGACATTCCCATCTTTTTTGGTCACTCAGCTCCCTAATCTGGAGGGTGCCATCCCTTTACATTCCCCCTTATTGCCCCTTCAAGGAGGTTAACCCTAACATGAATGTTGGTCTCCTCCTATCCAGTTATTATGACATTCAGTTGTTTTCGTGACTTCTTATCCCCTTTGCCGATATGGCTTAGGGTTACGAAGTCACACCCTAAATGGGGTTTCTTTTGGATCGAGTGCATTTGTAGCCAAGACTTGCCATACGATCATGGACGGTAACGCTCCAGACGTCCCAGGCACCCGCAGCTCAACCGAATACGTCGGCGCCTTGGTCGTACCTATGCGCCCCCTACCTAAGGCCATCATAAAAGGGACCCTCAGCGGATAGGTCTTATCATTGCCCCTAACTTACTTTCTGAGAGTTTCTCACGACATGTGTTAGGTCTTTGCCTCTTGCACTTATATGAAAACTAGGGTGCATGCCATGAATTCTCAGCCTTCCTAGGCGAAGGGTTTAAGTTTCCCTAGAAACGGTTCATTTCATGGATCTTATTCGCCTCTTAATATGAGGTCTTACCTGCTGATGTTGTAGTTCATTTCATTCTAAATATCTTAGAGATATGAAAATCCGTATCTTTGAATCGATTCATCAGACTTCAAAATATCATTACTATTATTTTGTAAATCTGATACATTGACAAATGATAATTCACAAGTACATATCGTCGTCTCTATGATTCTTCCTTGCCATCAGCGTTCTTCTTCTAGGCGGATGTGCTCGGACTGGTATTTTTTCAATTCCTTCATCTTTACCTCGTTCCTAATCTTGAACAATGTTGAAAACAAGGGGTGTCTGGTCGACAGCACATAGATAAACGATCGTACGAAATCATCTTCCGATAGTTTTTCCTTTAGTTCTCTGCAAATCACGTCCCATCTTGCCACAATACTTCGTAAGCTTTCATTTTCCATTTGCTTTAATGAGAATAGTACTGCTATTTCTGATTTGCATGGCTCATTTCTTGAACATTTGCTCATCAACTCTGACTGCTCCATCATTCCTGATTTTCTTCCTTTTGCTAGGTCATTGCTTGTCGTCCCTTTTATTTCGTTTGCCATCAAATGCTGCATTCGATATTCCCTCTCTATGAACTCCCAGATGCATTTTACTCTCTTTGCATGTTGTATTCCGCTTGTTTTCTTTTTAAGTGATTATTCTTGACCAAAATTTTTTCATTCTGCCTTTCTAACCTTATCCGTTCTCTCACCAATTCTTCCTTCCTTCGCCTTTCTTGGTAGAGTTCTTCTTTTAGTTGCTCCATCTCCTTTTCTTCGTCACACGTCTCATTTCCCTTATCAACAGGACCAATCAGCTTAACACTTCCTTCCATTTCTTGTATTGATACTTTTTTGCGTTTGGGAATGTTTGCCTTGGCTCCTCCTCACGGAGTTCGTTTTTTCTTGGCGACAGGAGTTTCTTTCTCACTTCGCGTTATTTCGTTTCCTTCTGCTGTTTTCGCTTTCCTTGTTTTTCTACTCTGCTTTATTTCAACTTGGCTTTCCTTCTCTGGATTTTTCTCACGATCCCTTTCGTTAACAACCGTCATCTTGTCCGTTTCTTCTATGTTTTTTGCGTCATATTCTGCTCCTCACTTATCCCAATCGTGAATACCATCAACTGCTCTGCTCTTTTGTCTTCGCACGCCTTCTTCTTTTGTTCCATCTTTCTTCTCAATTTTTCCTCATAGTTGCGAACATCCTTCTCGATATAATCTCGCACATCCTTAAGATCTCATTTGATCTCTCCTATTACACTTGGCATAGGGAAACGTATGGCTTGATGATATGTACTTGTAACCCCTTTTATCCCATGGATCCAAGGTCGGCCTATGAGAGCATTATAGGGTGAATCTATATCCACCACACAAACAGTGACCTTCGTTTCCAATTCGCCCACGAAAATCTTTACGACTAATTCTCCCTTTGGCTTGGATGCAATCCCGTTAAAGCCATATATGTTATATGTCGAGGGTACCAGGTCGGAATCCTTGTACCCTATCGTTTTAAATGTATGATAGAAGAGTATGTCGACTGAGCTCCCCGTATCCACCAAGATTCTGTCTATTGCCCAGATTTTCTCTTTTTTGATTTCCTCGTCATCCCACTTTGAGTATTTCCCAAAGTTCAGGGTTATGACCAATGGGTTCGTGTGCGAAGCTCCTCCTTCCGGTGCGTCCCTTGCAGAAAACTTTATCTCCTTCTTTTGCCACTCTTCTAATGGCTCTTTTTTTGCTACGCTGAATATCTCTCGTCCTTCGAGGTCCCTCTTATGCACTGTCTTGAGTATGTTATCATGGAAATTCTGAATGTTCTTGGCTGAATGTATTATCGAATTACAGTTCTAATTTTGGGTTCCTCGATCTATTTCGATTCGGTACACTTGTTGATTGTCACGAGGTGGGGGTGGTGGTGGTGTTACATAACCTTCCAGAAAATGGGCGAGCTTCCCTCGCTCCAGTAAGCGAAGTATAATCCTTCAGATGTTTCGGAAGTCGTTCGTGTTATGTCCATGAAACCGATGATACCTACAGAACTCATGACTTCTTACACTTGACAGTGGTTCTCTTCCCAAATTTGGTGGGGGAGGGATCTCCTCAGTCAACACTATAACTTCCCATACTTTTTCCACAGTTGTATTGAGTATAGGAAGCTTCACATCTTCAAAAGCTGGTGCATTTGTTCTTCGCTCTCCAAATCTGGGCCCTTGATTATTTTTGTGTTGATATCCTGTGTTATGATTTTGTGGCTCATAATTCCTCCGTCTTGACTCTTCATATCTCTGCTGATCGATCCATTCCTGATCTCCACTTGATACAGCTACAAGTTTTGCCGGAACTGGGGTTGACGGTTCCCCTTTCTCATGTTTCGGATCATCCTTCACGACATGCACTGTTCTCGGTAATAGCCTTGAATTTCCTTCCTTCGCTAGAAGTGGTGTTACTCATTTGGATTGCCTCTCGCTTCTCTTCAAATGCTATGTACTCATCTTGGTATTCCCTTAATTCATTCATCGTCAAGGAATTTCGGATTATGAATATCTGTGTGTATAAAAAATCGGTCGAGAATAAGGCATTCACGAAGGCTAAGATAAAAAATTTCTCATCAACTCTTCCTGCCAGTTCTCTACACACCGTCCTCCATATCGTTACCAGTCTTCGCAGGCTTTCCGTTGGTCTTCGCCTTAGGTTGAACAAGGTTTAGATTCCTGGCCTCAACATGTTGTTACTTATGTATGTTGTCAGGAATATTCTATGCAAATCCTTAAATGACGAAATCGATTTTTCCGTCAGTCCATCAAACCATGCCAACACTTCACCGGTCAGGCTCGCCGGGAAATATTTACGTAGTACCGCTTCGTTTCTTCCCCACTGCATCAACGATAGAGTATACTGTTTCAAGTGTTACACAACACTTTTCGATCCGCTGAATATGCTTGAGAATGTCGGCATCACGCACTTCTCAGGAATGTCCGCATACATTATCTCATAGGTGAATGGAGATTTATATGCCTCCTCTATCGCTTCGGCCAGCTTCACCCTGCCTCCTCTTCGCGAACTTTTTATCAACGTCCTCATGTCTTGCAATTCGTTTAAGACTTCTTGGTTCAGGTTTCCTCCATTTTCTTCGTGACGATACACCAGGCCTTCCTTCCCCAAGCCAGACTGCTTCCTCGTGCCTTTGGTTCACGTTTCGTCGCTTTTCCTCTTCTCGCCTCATTTCGTCTTCGTTCCTTCTCTCTTCTACGTATCTCCGCCTTTGATCTTCCCATCTCGTTGCCTCCAATGCTCTCCTTAGGTCCATTTCTTCGCTACTTTCCTTTCGTCGTCTTCTTTGTTGATCTCCTCCGTCGTTTTTTCGCGGGAAAATCTCCTCTGTCGTGGATCTTCTTCCCCTGACGACATCGTGTTTCCTTCCGAATCCGTGGCGTCAGCCGCTGTTTCTTCGTTAAGTTGATGATTTTGTAGCACCAATCTAGCATTTTGTCTCATCAGCCGGGCGTGTTGATCCGCTAGATCCCCATCTCGTTCTCGTTCAAGGCGAAGTGCTTCCCTTAACTGCTCCAACGTCATGTGTTCTTCACCAATATTTTCCTCTATCTCTTCGTTGGTCATTTCTTCCTCTGCAGCGGTGTACGTGTCAGAAGTGTGTATCGAGCCTTCCCTAAAGTCATCTTACCTGGTTGGTATATTCCGTTGTCGGTTCGTTCCCTGTCTCTCCCCGTGAATCGATTTTTTCCCCTTTCCATTCTTCCTCTCCTCTTTTCGCCTCCAAACGTTTGCTTCTCCTTGTTGCTATTAAGTGCCTCACTCGATCCGGAGTTCTGGCCATCAACTAGTCTCTGGTTCGATATCTCCAAACCTACCTCCACTCACGATGCAACACCCAAAGAATACTCTCTCTCCTAGAATTCTAATCTAAGACATGATAAGTGTTTTGAAATTAGAAAATCTTTATTTATTCATCACTCAAGAGTGAAAATACAAGTTCTTCAATACAAGGAAACCCTAATAACACTCTCTAAGCTAAGCACTCTCCTTTCCCCCCCAAAAATCCAATCCCTCATGCCTTGCCCAAGGACCTCTATTTATAGGCCAATCAACCCAAATGATGTACAACTCATTTTTACTTCGGAACGTTCTCGTGGAAGTGCTTTATACTTAGCCCATATCATTTTCCATAAAGTTTTTCCCCTTCTTTTGCTGACAACTTTCATTTCTGTCGGGACAGCTGTCTCTTTCCTTGCTCGATAATTTACTTACTTCGCAGGTTATCTTTCTAGCCAAGTAACCTTACTTCGTCCGTCCTTATTTCGTGGTCGATATCTTGTTGGGTACTCCAATTGATCTTTCGTAGTTTTAGATTCCTCTTGTAAGTCACTTCGTTACAGGATGCCTCCTCTTCGTGCTTGGTGACACGGCGCGATAATTCTGACATTTAATTTGACAAGTCACTGACTGGGATCTTCGACTGAGATTCGTCAGTCCTATTCATTGCCTTCCTATGTGACCACGTGGCGAGTCTATTTTGTGCACCTACACTTAGTGCACATAGGACCACCACCTAATTCTTCTAGGCCTCTTTAGCATGACTGAGATTGGGGGTTAACAAATTTT
Source organism: Papaver armeniacum (assembly GCA_023531295.1). Taxonomy (NCBI): domain Eukaryota; kingdom Viridiplantae; phylum Streptophyta; class Magnoliopsida; order Ranunculales; family Papaveraceae; genus Papaver; species Papaver armeniacum. The sequence goes on from JAJJWW010009511.1 coordinate 40,021, forward strand.
ATAGGGTTGCCATTGCGAATCCATACAAAACAGAACACTAATTCTCACACCACTGGCTTTCTATATTCATTACCTTTATTAATCGTGCTCTTTGGTAGGTTAAATTGATTTCTCTTATTTCACCACTAGTAGATAACAGAGAAATTGACGTATTAAGCAATATTCAATGCTGCATAAGCTTCTGCTTTGATTCGGTCGAATATTAAACCCTGTATTAACATAAACACTAATCAATTAGCCAACTAATCTATAAGTATTAGCTGAGTCATGTTGATTAGCATGTGTCTTGATTTCTTGTCCATTACATGTTCCTCAATGTAAGGATCAAGTTCAACTAATTGAGTCATCTTGAATCTTGATGATCCGAATACGCAGTTTCAACGTGTTTAAGGATTAAATAAGCTGAATTATGAGATTAATTTACCTTGCACATGTTGGGAGGGCAGATGGGACAACCATGACAAACAGTTGTACAAGTACAACCATGAGGAGAAGTAGTGTTGAAATCATGGTTTGGAAAGCTCCTTAATCTTCCTTCGTCGTCGACGAAACCCGGGTTCGTGTTGATTTCTAAAAATAAATTATCAACAACTGTGTACTCTAATATATATCAGTATAAAGAATATAGACTTTTGATGTGTACTATTTTACACGTATCAAAACAGACCTGCAAAGCCAGGAGATGGTTGTTAATTGTTTTTCTTTAACGTCCTATATATATATACAAGGATTTTTAAGCCCGTGCAATTTGCACGGGCTAGGGTCACAAAATTTCTTCACTTCTTTGGATCACAAAAAAGGGATTAATCACATACTGTGTCCAGCAGTATTTTTTTTCTTCCCAGCAAGTAATTTGTTTCCTCTTAAGTATTAACTAAGAATCTGACGTAAAATCCTTTCATATACAGTGGTCAGTATAATAAGACTATAAGATCCATTGGCCCGCAGTTTATCATTGCTATACTTGGATAGAATTTTTTTCATGCCTTGTTCTAATATCTTACGGCAGTAACGGCACCCTCAATAACAAAAGACTCAAAATATCTTACAGTATTTCATCATCCAATGATGAAAAAAAACGAATTATTTAGTAGACTGATATCAAGTCAAGCGTGATTATGTTTATGAGGAGTTCAAATTTATTTCATTTTGTAGTTCCAAAGCAAGTTGGCATGACGTTTCTTCTCCAATTTCATTTTGCCTCGAGATTTTATCCCTTGGTAAGTTAAATTTCCATTTTTTTTTCCAAAAATTTCTCACATATAATTAGTAACCGAATATTGTGATATAGGGTGTAGGGCGTAATCGATTTCTTGGATTTTGGTGTTACATCATGTTAATTTTACCTATGACATGCCGGTTCACTACTTCCACCAACTCTGCTATGCTTTAGCAATTGGTTTCTTTATCATGAAAATAAAACCAATTCATTCGTTTGGATAAACCAAGACTCAAGTCTCAAGTTGGACATGAAAGACCTTAAAGATACAAAACGCATCTGCTTTTATACTATTTCTCAACTATGCCAAAGATGCATTAATTGTGACTGCAAAGATCGTTTGTTATAAATCTTCAATGTGTAGCAGAAATAACTGAAATACAATTAAAAATTATGGCATGGCATGCTGTTGAAGTAACTAAAGTTAATATACTGGTTTACTTTTGCTGCATTATGATTGTGCCTTCCTCTCATCCAACTCTCGACACCACTTCCTCCAAGTCATATGTGTCATGAATCATTATTGTTGGTTCATTTGATAAATATAAGTATAGTCTTCCAAGTGCTGGGTTATAATGTATGTCAAATTCAAATATTCTCCAACAGGCTTCTGATGCAGATATATCGAAAATCTAAATATGTTTATATTTCGTCAAGCTTGACTTTTCTTGCAAATGTGTTATTTTTTGTATCATTTTCTATAGCATTTGCATCTTTATCTGCTGCTTTTTCTCTTCGATAATAACAGTTAATTTATCTCCTCTTTCTTAGACATATTTGAACAGGCACTTCAAGGATGATGTTCTGTTGCAGAGTTTGACGTACGTTATTATGGGATTCATATCTAAGAACCAATTCCATGTTATGTGAAACCACCCAAGTGTTGCCCAAAAAAACACCATACACTATTTTGTGGTGCTAGCATCTCTTCTTTAATAAACTGGAAAACCTTTCTCCTGAACTGCATTTACCAATGCAACATCACCCTAGTTTAAAGTTCCAAATGGGTACGTAGTCCATAATAACAATACAATGAACTCAATTTGGCAAATATTGTATATATTCCGGAACCACACCACTCCCTTGAAATTTGTAATTCATTTAGGCCGGCACTTGTTGGCTGTTGGTTCTTGAAGTTGCATCCTATATTGATTTAATTTAGCGCCCATTTTTGTTTTGCATACCATCCATAGAGCTTACATCTGATGAACACAAAAGATCGCATATATAAGTTGAAATTTAGGCATTCCTCCTAAATTCGATAACACGAAAGATTTTCTAAGTAGAAATTTAGACGTTAAGCATTACTTCTTAGTTTCGTATTATTAAATTCTGCGGGCATCCAACTCAAAACCAATTGGCAATGAGTGGAGAGGCTCTAATAGATTATAAACTGCAGGATCTTAAATAACCCAACCATGTGGGACTAATAATCTCAACATGCCCCCTCACGTGTAGCCTCGGCGGGTCTTATAAACACGTGACTAATAATCTCAACACGCCCCCTCACGTGTAGCCTCGGCGGGTCTTACAAACACGTGGACAATTAAATCGGGTGACGCGAGTAAAGGTGCGGTCAACTGACTCGACACAAATAGCCTGCTCTGATACCATATTAAATTCTGCGGGCATCCAACTCAAAACCAATTGGCAATGAGTGGAGAGGCCCTAATAGATTATAAACTGCAGGATCTTAAATAACCCAACCATGTGGGACTAATAATCTCAACACGCCCCCTCACGTGTAGCCTCGGCGGGTCTTATAAACACGTGACTAATAATCTCAACACGTATGCATTACTGAGATTCAATAGTTTGCAATATATCAATTCTGATTATGAATATAAACGTCTCACCATATAAAATGTAAATTACCGAAAAAGTTCATTACCGTACTTGGGATGAAATTTTGCGCAGTCGATCTTCTGCCGTGTAGTATTTCCGTTCGTCTTAGTTTCGTATGCATTACTGAGATTCAATAATTTGCAATATATCAATTCTGATTATGAATATAAATGTCTCACCGTATAAAATGTAAATTACCGAAAAAGTTCTTTACCGTACTTGGGATGAAATTTTGCGCAGTCGATCTTCTGCCGTGTAGTATTTCCGTTCGTTCGGATCTTCTTTTGGTTGATTCTCCTTCAGTCAGACATGAAACATCAATTATACACCGATGTTGTAAATATATATTGTAAGTTAGCATAAGATTTATTGCTCACCTGTATTTTGGGAACTTACACAAAAGTGTGACCGATAAGTGGTTTTCTTCCAAAACTATGACCAAAATGAAATTTGTTCCAAAAAGTGTGACCATTTAGGTCCAACGGACAAGTATGCCCAGGTCTTTTCGTAAATACCAGATTTTGTCCTAAAAGTACGCTTCATATGTAGACATACGATTTTTTTATTATTTTTTTCTTTTTTATAATATTATGGTAAGTTTATTTTTGATTGCGACCCCACCATTTTTTTTACCGATGCCACGTGGATGTGTAGTGAGGATATGTAGACATCCATAATTTAGGCATAACATGATGTTTGATTTGTGTAGACATCCATGTTTCTTTCTTCTACACATCGAACACTAATCATAATTAACAAAAAGATTAATCATAATAACAAAAAGATTAATTATAATTATAGAAATATTATACGGTATTGTATAAGAATAAATGATTATACAAGAATTATACGGGATTAAAGAAGAATTATTAGGCTAATGGTGACATTAATTTAATCTGGGTTTCACTTATATCTTCGACTCCATCTCTCCCACAGAACACACCACACACCTTCGTTATCTTCGACTTCAGCTCTTCCTTTTTTCCTAAAGTGAAGCTCATCTATAAGATCTACATATCAGGTATGGGAAATCCCGTTTTCCAGAAATCATAATAATGTTTGATTTTGTAAACCCTTTTGGTTTTGATTTCTAATTTTTTTAGATTTTGAACTCCATGTAGATCGAAAATATGTGAGTCTTATCGTAAATTAGGGTTCTCCATATAGATCGAAAATAAGCCATGTTAGGTTATGATATAGTTGATTGTGGTATTTTGTCGATATTGATTTTCTTTAACAAATGATGATAATGTAAAATTGGATAAAAATTTTCATTTTGATTTCATGAAATAGGTTTCAAATAGGGGTTAATAGGAGTTTCTTAGTGGGTTGGGTACGAATTTCGATTGCGAATGCTCTTTGTTTGATTTTGGTAGTGCGGTTTTTAAAGATGATTTAGCGAGAAGAGTTAGATTAATATCATTGTGGATCAGCGTGTTAGTGGGTCTCCGAAATGTCGGTCTCAATTTGTGAGCAAGATTCAACGTGATGAAAATGAATTTGGGTTATCTTGGGTTCACAATGAAATTTTGTTCAAGTAGTTATTCAACACCCTTTTGTTGCACCTTTTCAATAATTACCATTGAAGTAGTTATTGAAGGCATATCTACTTATTAGGTGGAGGCCCTTATTGGGGTACTAGTCGTCTCATAATTTGGAGTGGCACATGGCAAAAAGAACAGGTCGCCAACTTGTGTTTTTAGTGCCATTAGCAAGACCAATTCATTGAATTTGCGTTCCTTGTGCAATTTTCACTTTTCTACGCAGTATATTCGAGATATTGTAAGGGTTGTAATGATTTTTATATGTTTCAGTTGCGGGTGTTTTTGTTTGATGCCCGATATGAAAGTCCATGTGCACTACAATGGATATGGGTACGGAGAAGTGTAACGATGCATATACCGGGGTTCATTTACAATATCTGGTTTTCCCGGGGAAATATTTACTCCAGAGGATATAAAGAAGCAAGTAGCGGGTCTACTGGTTTTGAGCGGGGACCCGATTTTGAAGTCTATGGTGCGGTTCTGGTTCCGGTTACAGGTGTAGACAACGGATATTGATGGGACAAGAAACCTTTAACTCTTATGTGGAGGAAGCACCAGGAGTTCCATCTTTTTTCGTAATAGCATCTCGAAAAGAGGCATCTCCGCAAGTAATGAGATCGTACTCACAACTCCCTTTACCAAATAATGTTACTCAAGGGTGTTCAACTGGGAATACACCTTCAACCCCATTAGCTCCTACCAGCGGTAGCAGTGGATTCCTCCAGTCAATGATAACTCCAAAGCATTGCACGGCGGCGGCACCGCCTTAAGTCATACCGGGCGTGGTAATAATTTTATCTGCTTCTCCCTCTAATTGTTATACTGTTATCATTTCCAAATCTCTGTATCCCATCCTGTGGATCTTACTGTATTTTCCTTGTAAAGAACACTTGTAACTTTGTTATGTTGCTTACGCAACCCTGGTAATAGCTAGCAATGTTTGTGTATATATTTTTACACACGACACTAAAATATGTCATGCCAAAGATGTATTCCTACATTATCTAGTCTCACTAATCTCTATTGTGTTTATCTATTTCGAGGACTGAATATGTTTCCAAAGCTAGGAGAAGCCTTGAATCATCTTGTGACACACCATTTGCCATCGAGTTACCCCGCCCTACATAATGCTCTAGTCTAATCCAAAACCTGTGCGGATTTCTCCACCTCCCGAAACCTACGGGAAATTGCGGTGGTATGAGATGTGTGAGAATCAAAGATTCAAAACCAAGGATCAGCCAAATCGGTTGTTGGGTTGGTCCAAATACTAGACTTTTTTGAGGCCGAGGTTTCGGTGAGTAGGCTACATTCTATGCGCTTCGTATGTAAGGATCCCACAAGGTGCGGGTGGTTTGTGTGGGCAAGACAACTGCCATCCCTTACTCGGTGGGTAATCACTAAAGTCGCTCTCCACACTTGTTGTAGAGAGGACAACTTGGACCCCCGCACTCGAAAAAAAGCAAAGGCTCGTGCAATGGCCAAACTCTTCAGAAGAAATGGGCCAGGTATGACTGTGTGTATACACCCAAACAAGATGCAAGACATGTGGAGAGATCATGGTATCACCATCACTTACAGGCGGGCATACTGGTTGTAAGAGAGGAACTCAAGCGGTTAGGGGTTCTCCGAGATTCATACCAATACTTGGTGGGTTACTGACCACATGCTTGAACTACACAACAAAGGCACAAAAACGGCGATTCATACAAATGCAGGATGATCAATTTATGTATTATTTTTTTGTTGGGTGCATGTCTACATGGATTCAAAACTTGGTGTAGACCACGCATTTGCCGTGGACTCGTCACGCATCTCTCGGGGGACGGCTATGGAACTCTACTTTCGATTTGCGTTTGACGCTAATAATCAAATGTTCCCTATTGCGTTTGCCATTGTTGATTCCGAGAATACGGAATCTGTGAATGTTTCATGCAACAGTTATTCGATGCGCTTGGTAAAGACTTTTCATCAAGAGAGGGATCTAGTTGTGTGTTCGACAGATCGCAAAGCATCGAACACGGGCTTTGTGAGTGTTTACCAAGGCATCTCATGTTTCTAGCCTACCATCTTAAAGGTATTTAGCAACAACACTTTACTTCGAGTTACATTTATTAGAAACTCATCTCCCTTAACCCTTGAGCTTCTTATCTTTAGCTTTATGTAGCACTAGCCTTTGGCTAGTCTCAAGAGCATATTACATTGAGGGCATATTCAATACTTGGTTGATTGATTGTCATTTTCTCACAATGCGAGAGAATATCGTAACGAAGTATCACAATGCCGCAGCTGCTACGGTGTTTATGAATTGCTGTTTGGCATACACTTGTTGATGATTAGGAAGGCTATGGAAGAAGTCAAAAAATATCCGAAGGTTTTAGCCTTTGTACGGGATGTTTCGAGAAAGGCATTGGGCTAGGATTCATTGCAAAACAGACCGTTATCTTTTCATGACAACAAACCTCTGTGAGAGTTGGAATGCCCTGCTTTTGAATGCTAGAAAGCTACCAATGACCCATTTGGTCGATTGCATACGGTCACAAATCATATTGTGGTTCTCTGAATGTAGAGACCTAGCTAAACAAGATAGGTATCCTTTGAGTGACTTTGCTAAAAAAAACAATTAGAGATCGGGTGGATTTGGTGTATTCCTTTGATGTCATGAAAATATGTGATGGTGAATTCAAGTAGGTGAGGCGATTAATAATGATCGGCATTATGTGAATGGAGCGAGAAGTCTTGCACTTGCAAGGTCTTTAACTTCAAGTATTTGCCATGTCCACACGCCATTGCAGTAGTTATCACCATGAAGATTAATGTTATTCCGCCGTGTGGAGATTACTATTCAAGATTGAGATGGAGATCCATGTATGCTCCCGTGATAAACCCAGCATCGAGTGAAGAACGCTCGGGTTGTGCAGAATGGGCTCATAGTGTTGCCTCCATACCCGAGCCGGCGCTTTAAAAGGGTCGTCGAAAAAGGAAGCGATATGTCTCGTTGGTGAAAAAGGTGCAAAGGTCGGAAAAAAGGCCCCGCAAGAACTGCCATGAGCCAGGTCATTATGTTAAAACTTGTCCTGAATTGTGAAACCAGTAGCTTTCCAAGAAGTACTTTTCATCCGTCGTATGTTTTGTTTTAACTGTGTTACTTTTCATCCGTCGTATGTTTTGTTTTAACTGTGTTTTAAAATTCAGTGTCGTGGACAATTTTCTTTGATGAACCTAAACCCCAATCCTTTCAATTGCTTCGTAAGTTAAGTTTTTGGATCTCTCCAAAAGTAAATTATGGACTCCTAGAATCAATGTTTTTTATTTTGGATTTGGACCAATATGATTGAGTCTGTCTCTTAATGGCTGATTTTTCAAACTTATATGTGCTTACAAAAACTCTATAAAAAGAGGTTGGACCAATAGGATGACCCAATTTTCTTCTTGTGCAAAATCTTTGTGTCCAAGACTTAATTCACCCGCATCTGCCTGTGCAGGTTATTTGGGAATATACACAACGCTTTTGCACAACACCAATATTGTACAATTTGACTTGTGCTTGGACGTGTCAATTTGACTTTATCTCGTCGAGGTAAGGTAGAAATGGACGGAGAAAAGAAAGGTATCTGAGAATGATCTTGATTAGTTTCAGAGGTAGAATTATACTGATTAGTTAAAGTTGGCTGAGATTTTCAAAACCCTTGCTCCAACCTGTTTGCACCCTTCGGTGATGGTTTAGGTTTGGAAGCTGTGGGTCGGTAAGCGGTTCCAGTTCCTCGGGAGGTAATCAGGCCCGAATGACCAAATTCCAACTTGTTGCCAAAGTGTACGATGCCGCCCTCGCATTGCCAATAAATTGGGCTTGCGTTCTTTAGGTCTCTGTCCAGGATGACTAGGTATAGATTTCTTCGAGATATCCACAACCTGATCTCTAAGGGATAATATGAACGGTGTGATGCATTAACTGTTGTCTTCTCATTCCTAGCGCCTAATATGGACGGGTGTGATGCATTAGCGGCTATTGGTCTTCTCATTCCTAGCGCCTTAAAAGAAGAGCGTTCTGTTTTCTATTTAGCAACTCTGTAACTTCCCCTTCCCAATTTCTGTTTTTACTATCAATTTCGGAGACTTCGACAATGTCAGAAACGAGATCAAGCTTACATGGAATATTTGAGTCAGGTTGATCAGCCTGCGATGTCTACTAATCGAGGTGCCGATGAAGAGCCCTGCTACAAGAAGTCCCGTTTTGATATGCATGCATGCCAGGTAAGAGTTTTTGGGTATTTTGTGATAGGTTTTGGTTTCAGGGTATTGATAGTAAAATTTACGACTAGTTTTATTAGAATTTCTAGGTACCAAGTTGGGGGTATTGATTTGAATTTCTCTAAGAATCTGAATTGCCAGGTGGTGAAAATTGATCGTGATGAAGAAACGCTTTACAGTAGCATGTAGATTCAGTAGTGGAATGCATGTTAAGCCCGATAGTACCAACAATACATGACAAGACAGCGGTACCAACAGTGCATGACCAATCCAAGGCGGAGTATTTAGTCCTCATCCGCCTCAAGCTGAGTCAACTAAAGAGGGTTGGGTGGTGTATGCCGTTCACCCTGAGAAAGGGCAATTTATTGTTAAGGAGGGTGTTGCTCTTGTAGGAGAGGAGCAGGTCGTGAGTGGGGGTGCTAATCAAGGGTTCTATTCTGCACCCGTTCCTGCAGTTGTGAAGGACAGAATTAGAGAGAATGATCGAATTGGCCATCGATGTGGCTGTAGTCTTCCCCAATTGTCTTGTTGTCTCAGGAGATGCATCAATTGGAGGTATATGATCTCTCCCTCTTTGGTCCCGGTGAGATGAGCCTGCCGAGTGATGTACCGGTGATGTTGTTTTGCATGTGTCCTACACCCGAGGTAACTTTTCCGTGTCTAGGCCGAAGACTGCGCCATAATTGGTTGAAATTCTATGCTTGGGTGTTTAATCTTACGTTCCGGTTTAATAAAATGAATTCGTAGATATTGTTTTTGGGATTCTAAACTTTGTGTGTTCTGGGGGACAAGTACAGGTAGCATTTTTGTGGTTTTTTGGATATGATATAAAGTTGTCTGTCTCAGTGGTCTTGATTATGTAGCTAATGATGATATGAATGGAAATGATGTGTATTTTGGTTGTTATATAACTAAAGGTAGACTGGCTTTCTTTGTTTTGAATGTTAGAGTCTGGTTGTTTGATTTTAGGTCTGCAATTGCAAACCTGAACGAGACATGTCTCAGGGGGGATGTTCATATTACAGAGATTTTTTTTTTTTTTTTTGATAAAAGCAAATTCATTAAAACTAAGCAGAAAGAGATACATTGTTCATATTACAGACATTTTTATGGAAATCCAACTTTAACTTATTGTTCCAAGTTCCGCCTGCAAAATCACAAATAGAACCAAATTGTCAAATAACACCAGAGCAAAAGCAAAGTTCTTAGATTGACTATTAGCATCACTAAAATTAGAAATGAAGTCCCACTGCTTAGTTCTTAAGTTCTTATCTAATGCACCATACACAATAGAAATATTAAAGATCATATTATCCTTTAAAACATGAAAATTGAAAACATTGTCTTTAAAAGACATGAGGCTATGAAACTCCACGAGCCCAAGCAATAGCAAAACAACTTTGATCTACCTATAGAAGGGATGATAAACCAATCTTTCATTTTCAATTTTGTCATGCACTTTTTTCAACCCATTGCATCTTAACTTTAGTCTCAGATAAGAATATCATATCAGGATTATGAGTTTTATTTAAGTGGTTTAAATGATCTTGTTTCAACTCAGACCTAATACCCTGGATGAGGTTCCATGATAAAACTTTAAAGTCAAACCCATAAGCTTTATCATCCATTACCATATATAAGAATAGTAATTTATTATACCAAGGAAATAAATTATTCATGACATTTTAAGGAACAAGAATGATATAAAAACCGCACAAACAAAAGATTGTTGTGTAAAATTTATTTTGCTCCTATTTCTATGAATTTTAATGAGAATATTGTAAAAACAAATTATAAAAACATGCATGCAAGAAGTTTTAAAGTAGACTTTAAAGTTTAGATCAAGATTATTGATTGAATCAATTGCATATAATTTATAAACATACTCAAACTACGTAAATTCAAAGGTAAACTCTTTAAATCATACACATGCACT
>JAJJWW010009512.1:0-35930 GCA_023531295.1 Papaver armeniacum
TAACCAAAATATAGTGAGGGGTGTAGTGTAGGAAAACCTGCTACTACAACAACAGTAGTTGATCCCATAAAAAATTGGGTCAACAACAGGAGTTGATCCCATGAATGGATCAACAATCGTAGTTGATCCCATAAAAATTGGGTCAACAACAACAATTGATCCCATAAAAACATATAAACAACAACAATTCCTCCACCAATAGCAACACCCATCCTTGTTGTTCTATCAATAACTCAGCACCATCATCTACAACTCATTTGCAGCCTCAGTACCATCATTATCAGAACCAGCAGCAGCAGCCTCATCAACAAGATGTGAACACAGATCCTCCTCCTCCATCACCTCCTCATCTGCTTATTCCTCTTCCTGCTACCGTTAATCTCATAGATACAGTCACAATCATACCACCAGATTGGAAACGTTGAAGAAGAAACAGTGGTTATTCTGGTTGGAGATGCAAGAATTTAAGCGCTGATAATAATCTACAATATTGTCTACAACATTACGATTCGAGGAAAAATAATCCGCCTAAGAAGAAGAAGAAGAAGAAATTGATTGAATCTGATTATTCTCCATCTCCAATTTCAAATTCAATTTAGCCAATTAAACTCAATATTTGGAGGATGAGAGATGTTGTGGATCTAGATTTTGGAAGCAACGGTGGCGGAGGCAGCGGTGGGGTTGTAGTCGTGGCGGTGTTGGTGGTGGTTCTCAATCTGTTTGATTGTTGTTCGAGAAAGAGGAGAATGAAGACGAAAAAGTCGATTGTCCTTGTTGTGTTGAACCTAGGGTTTCATTTTCTTTAGATTATTTCTGAGAAAGAGCATCATAGGGTTGAATTGGGGGATTGTGTTGATACGAATATTGACCTCCTGCCACATCACAAGAATAATTACTTTTGAACTTTATTACTGGCTGCCGTTGATGTTTGCTGTTGTGACTCCTACGCTCATGATCTCACGTTTGGTCACATTGGGGGAGGAACATGGAGAAGGTGGATGTTCCGCGAGATGAATTAAGTGTGTCGAAGAAATGATGGAGTGAATCGAGATGTAAGAATTTAAGTTGAAGAAGTTGAAGGAAGGGTAATAGGAACTATAAAAATTATGTTTTTAAAGAAATTTTCAATTATTATTCCATTAGTGGGACGTTATAAAGTTTCTAAAGGATAATTGTAGACCCATGAAAAGGAGGGACGATAATTCAATTTCCACTTAATCAATTGTGTAAGTTGTAATGTTGTTTATATATTGAGATCTAAATCTAAGCTTATTGATCATTTTATAATGTAGGTTCATTCTAAGTGTGTTCGAAGAGGTTGTGAGGGAGGCCAGGTTGCACGGAGGCGGCCAATTTCTTCAAAAAAAAAATTCCTTCAATTTCTTCATAACTAAATTCAGATGAATAGTGTTGATGGTGGTTTTTAAACAAAGGGTAAAATCGTATAAACACCCAAATAACCTAATGTCACCGTGACACATTTATTAACGTTTAATGCATGTATTGAGAATTAATAGGGGGTATTTTTTCAAATTAGGTTACAAACGAACAAAACCCTAATTCCCCTCCGTGCCAATGGCAAATCATGCCAGCAATACCCAGCCCAAGATAGCCGCGCCATGCCAAACGCACTCGTGATTGGCCCTAGCTATGCTAGTCACACCAAACGCCAAAGCATGCCAACCATGCTAGTCGCACCTCATGCCAATGGCAAATCATGCCAGCCACACCTAGCCCAAGCTAGTCGCACCTCAGGCCAATGGCAAATCATGCCATTACCCACACCAAACGCGCCAAAAGCATGCCAACCATGCTATCCGCACTCCGTGCCAATGGTAAATCATGCCGACCACACCAACGCATCTAAAGCATGCCAACCATGCTAGCCGCACTCCGTCCAATGGCAAATTATGATAGCCACACCTTGCCCAAGCTAGGCGCCATGCCAAACACACTCGCCTTGGCCCTAGCTACGCCGGGTCATGCCACGCTAAGCCAAACACCCTTACCTTGACCCTAGTCGCGCCATGCCAAAGTAAATACTTCGCACTAGGCTTGCAAAACCGGCAACCTAGGCCAAATTGGCCACGCATGCCATTGGCACATGCCAACACGTCATTTGGTAGCTTTTCTCACTGGGCGTGCCCTAATGGTCGATCATGCCATTGGCACATGCCAACACTGCCGCCGGTAGCTTTTTCACTGTTGCGTGGCCCTAATGGCCGAGAATGCCATTGGCACATGCCAACACGTCGCCGGGTAGCTTTTCTCACCAGGGCATGGCCCTAATGGCCGAAGCATGCCATTGGCACATGCCAACACGCCGCCGGTAGCTTTTCCTACCAGGCCGTGACCCAAATTGGCCACGCATGCCATTGGCACATGCCAACACGCCACGGGTAGCTTTTCCTACCAGGGACCAAGTTGGCCACGCCGACATCGCACATGCCAACACGCTACGGTAGCTTTTCCTACCAGGTCGCGGACTACAAATTGGCCACGCATGCCATTGGCACATGCCAACACGCCAGCCGGGTAGCTTTTCCTGTGCCATGACCAAATTGGCCACGCATGCCATTGGCACATGCTAACACGCTCGCGGCACATGCCAACAGCTTTTTCTACCAGGTCGCGATTCAAATTGACCACGCATGCCATTGGCACATGCCAACACGCATCGCTGGTAGCTTTTCTTACCCATTTCGCGGACCCAAATTGGCCACCATGCCATTGGCACATGCCAACACGCATCGCTGGTAGCTTTTCTTACCAGGCCATGGCCTAATGGTAAAAGCATGCCATTGGCACATGCCAACATGCATCGCCGTAGCTTTTCTTACCAGGACGTAGTTTCTTAATGGCCATGCGTACCATTGACACATGCCAAACACGCATCCGGGTAGCCTAACTTGCAAGCCGTGCAACCTAGGCCAACTTGGCCGCACGTGCCATTGACACATGCCAAAACCCACGCTGTGGTAGCCTAACTTGCAAACCGTGCAACCTACCACCAAGGCATTCCGCACACGCCATTGGCACATGACACACACGCCACTAGCAGCTGTGGCATTGCCACTAACACTCAAGGCGCAACCCGCAAGAAAGGCATTCCGCACATGCCATTGGCACTTGCCACACGCGCCACTAGCAGCGCCACTTGCACTCAAGGTGCAACCAACACTCGAGACATCAACACAACTGGGGATGCTTTCCGTGGTCTTGGTTTCAAGGTCACAGCAGTGCGGCCCCGACACTACGCTCACATTAAGAAAGCGTGAATAGGAATAAAGCGGTCAAATAAATGAGGAAATAATGGTGAAAGCGTTTTCACCCATAAACACCATGCGGTTAACACCTCATCCCATTATTTCACCCTTTAGTCTCTTCCTTCATGAGGCTAGGGTACGTTTCAATCTCGACTTGTATAAATAGGACTTACCTATTTCCACCATACAACAAGTATCGGTCAGAAGAAAAATACAACACTCTCAGAAAAGGCAACTTTGCAAGCTCTTCAAAAAAAGCTTTCATCTCTTGCAAGCTTCCGAAGCTTTCACTTTCTGATACAAGTCGAGACACTACTCTCCCAGAATTATTCTGGTCTCAACACCTTTCTTTGCTTCCCCTCCCCAAATCAACCCTTCTCCTCCACTTTGTTACCAAGCAAGTCTTGGAATGGCCATTTTCTTGGTTTAGGCCGGACTTGTACAGATTGATCTCGAATCTATAAAGTGCTCACGTGTAGCACATTTGTTTAGGGTTTAAACCAGTTTCTCACTCACCTACCGAATTTACCGAAATCGGCGGAAACGATTTTTACCCATAAACAAATAGATAATGTTTACTTTTCTCCATTATTACCATGAGTTTATTCAATTTCTTCATAACCAAATCGAATACAAATGCCGAACACCAAGTGGTCTGGGGGTTGGCATGCTCCCTCCCACTGCGGAGGTATGGGTTCGAGCCTCGTACTTGCTGAAATCCACTCCAATTTAAGGAGTTTGGATGTAGTCTAGGGACCACTAGTCTAGGGAATAAAAAAAAATCGAATACAAATAAGGGTTGTGGCTCTCCCACACTGTCGCGCATAAGAGCATTATGAGCTAGCAGGTTCCATACCGTTGGATTGAGTAATCTATTGTGGGCACGGACATCTGGTGTCATCCGTGGAATCACAAACAATCTTAACATGAATTAGATACATGCATTAAAGTGCGGAAAAAGCATAGTATGCTTAGGTAGATGATGATTCATAGATTCCAAACCCCGCAAGTTTGTCATGATCTCGTCATCATTCCCAAGGTGATAGATCTGAGATATGGATACATAAATGAAACCATACGAGTACAAAAGGTAAAGGAGACGATGGTTTACGTGGTTCGGCACTAAGGCCTACGTCCACGGATCTGGAGATATCTACTATAAAGTAAGCGATTACAAAAGTAAGGGAAACGATGAATTACATGGTTCAGGGAGAGATCTCCCTGAACTCATACTTACTTCTCTCTATTCTCT
Source organism: Papaver armeniacum (assembly GCA_023531295.1). Lineage (NCBI taxonomy): Eukaryota > Viridiplantae > Streptophyta > Magnoliopsida > Ranunculales > Papaveraceae > Papaver > Papaver armeniacum. Next base: position 4,519 of record JAJJWW010009512.1, read on the forward strand.
CTCCTATTTCTTAGTTCTCTCTCTCTCGACCCCCCTTTCTGTGGAAGGGGTATTCATATATATAACTAAATCAAGTGGGTCCACTGACAAGGAACTGTGGGAACCTTATCTTCTCGTGCTCTGTGCATGGTCCGCGGACTTCCTTATCATCCCGCGGCTTCTATATTACCCATACTTATCACGTTGACCTATCCTCGCTTCCTCCGTGGGTCGTCTGACACGTGCCCTCTCGAGTAGATTGTGCTCTGTGCATGGTCCGCGGACTTCCTTGTCATCCCGCGGCTTCTATAATACCCACGCTCGTTACGCTGACCTATCCTTGCTTCCTTCGTGGGTCGTCCGACACGTGCCCTCTGAGCGGCATTAAATACGAGTGGTTGGGGCTATCCCGTCCGTGCCGGACGGTGTCAGTCCTCCCCTGTCACGTCTGTGTCAGTTGGACTATCCCCAACCGTTGATTACATCTTACCTCGTGATGGGGTAGAGTAGCTCCTTGATGTTATGCGGGATCATCTATTTTGGATCCCCTTCATCTTTGATTGTTGGTCTTGACAAACCGGCACGTTATCTAAACGCCACGGATGCCCCTATGTGTCATCCTCTTTGAGACATGGCCTCCACGTGGGCTCTGCTAGTACACGTGGCAATGGAGATAAATAAGTGTACTTACAATTTGCCCCTCTTCTTGCGACTGGGCGTTTAGCTTTTGTTGGAAGAAGAACCGTGTGGTACGTTTTTATCTCCCTCCTCATAACTTCTCCTAAAAAGGTGCTACCTGCATTTATTGTGCACGTTTCCCATGTCCGGCGGTTTCTCTTGGTCTTATAAAAAGAGAAGAGTGAGAGAATGTGAATTTAATTCACATTCTCTGTTTTATTCTCTGTTCTTTTGTCTTCCTCATCTTCTTAACTTCCCTCGACATCATTGTTGCCGTTTACTGTGGTCGCATTATTCTTTACTCGTGGTCGACTATTGCTGCTGCCACCTTTCTTTATTCATGGTCGGCCGCCGCCACCTTTGGTGATCGTTGCTGCCGCGGTCGCCACCTTTGCCACTTTGTTGATTTACTCTTTGTGGTTCAGGTATAGTCTTTTTATTCCGTTCAATTACCATGCCTAAGCCTGTTGAGTTCTTGATCTTCTGGTGATGCGTTGATGATGAGTTTAAATTTATGTATACCCTGGGATTTGAGGGTTGACGCCACTGAGTCGTGTGCTTTAATTTTATCTTTCTTCTTTTGAGTTGGGATAATAACTTGAGAGTTTAAGTAGTTGCAGACGAATTCTAGGGTTTGCAGTTGTTCTTGAGATTTTTTTTTTTTTTGTTTTTCGATCTTCCCTGCCTCTGACTTGTACTTTTATTCGTGTTTGTGCCCGCAGAAATGTCTGACCACCCGCGGGTCCCTTACCAAACTCCTCCGTCGAGTCCTCATAGGTCACCTCGGAGTGATTCTACTACTAAGGGTGGAGCCCCGCCTTTGCTCACCCTGGGATAATGCTGGGATAGGCGAACATCCTCGTCCCTTGGTCGAAATCTTTGTTTAAAAGGGGTGATCCTCCGCAGGATCTAAACATGTCGTGAATCGCCCTAGAGGTGAGTCTCCCGAGCAACGAACCCGCGCACCGAGCTTTTAAATGTGCAGCCCTCTCCGCTCCAAGCCTCCCCGCGCGGACTAATCCTTTGTGTCTAGTTCGAGTAAGTCAACTAAGACTCCATCTTCGAAGAGAAAGGCTACGGAGATAGAGTCTTCGGGAGACATAGTTCCTCCTAAGAGGAAGGTCGGGTTTCGTTGAAGATACTACGGGGAGAAGCTTTCGAGGAAGACTCGATGTTACTTTCCGTCCTTTATCTCTCGGGTAATAAGAAGTTTACTTTCCGACACATTGATCTTGGAGGCCTTCAAGGTGAAGCATGGTCTTCAGCACTTCCAAGTTCGTTTTTATGTCGCTGATAAAGATATAACTTATGAGATGGTTACCAATTATAAGTATGATGCCTTTCATTTGCTGACAACCGTGGGTGCTTTCGAGGCTGGTTTGATGCTACCCTTATATAAAGCCGGTGATGATTTCTACTACCGGGTCTTGTCTAGCCGTGATCTTTTGCCAAGAAAAGTCATAATCGCGGGGTGCAACAGTTGGATGTGAAACTATCTTTGCCATCTTCGTGAATGCTATCTTCGTAGCAAGGGGAAAACGATGATGACTTGCTATGCCCCTAAATTAGAAAAGGAGAAAGGGTGGTATACTCCTGAGAATTTCAACAAATCCTTTGGAGATTATGTTAACAGGAATACTCGTAAACCGTGGTCTGTGAGTCTGCGGAACATTGCTTCTGCTAAGGGGGAAGTTCGACTTTTGAGTGAGGTTAGTGACTCCAAAATGGCGAGGTTCCCGAGTGCCGAAGGTCTTCCTATTCCCGCTGATGAGAGGATTAAGCGTGATCATGACTATGAATGGTCCGCCACCGTTCTTGAAGTTGTTGGTCCGTGGGCCTATGGTTGGGTTCCTGGGCCCCATGGTTGGCGACCCTCATCGCTGATAGTCCTTATCGCGAAGTTTCTCCCGCTCGTTATGCCCATTACTGCCCTTGGCAGATGAGTTTTGTAGGCATGGATTTTGCTTATAATCGCGATGTTGACGACGCGGAAGACGAAGATATCCCTGATGCTATCCTTCTTTCGCAGAATACTGATGTTGCTAAGGTGTGTTGTTTGTTTTCTATGTATATATGCCCCTTCGTTTTCTTGGATAATATTGATTATGCTAAGGAAAGGAGATGCCGATGGCTCTTTTATCATTATGTGTGGTAGGTGCGTAGAGACAAGGGGATCAATCCAAAGCGCTGTCGAACTCTCCCACCGAGGGTTCTACACAGTTCGAGGATGTGAACAGTCCCGTGGATGGTGATGAGGATGTTTCCGACGGGGAAGAGCGAATTGAGACTTCTCCGCCCATTCAAGAAGCAGATAGTATTGCCGGTGGTAGGGTTGGTGGGGGTGGTGGTGGTCAGGCCACTGGTGGTGGTGGTAACGATCAAGCTGAGGGGGCTACCAAGGATGGGGATGGTAGTAACGATCAAACTGAGGGGTCTACCAAGGATGGGGATGGTGGTGACAAGGGTACTGGGGATGTTGGAGACAAGGATACTAGGAATGTTGGGGACAAGGGTAAGAAAATTGCTCTTGATGGTGGTGACAAGGATGGGGATGCTTCTTGCGAGTTTTCCTTTGGTAGGGTTTTATCCGGGGAGCAATCATTTGACATGACCACAGTTATGGGGATTGTCTCGGATTTCACTCTGCTTCCCGATGGTGATGACTGGAATGTCCTTAAGGATAGCTGCGGGGGTGATCCCACACGTGGGTCTGATGCTGGGGTTTTGGCAGTACATCCCGAGGTTTGTGTCGGCACCTCCTCCACCGCTGGTGGGGTTTTGACGCTAAGCACAACTGGTGCCTTGTTTGGTGGGACATCCTTAAACTCTTCTTCGGATGACTTTACGCGGTCCTTGGTCGCGGATGGCGATGATGTTGTTTTGGCCTGGCTGCGAAAGAAAAATTTGCTTGTTGTACCTCATCCTGCCCCGGTGATTGAAGGGGAAAAGAGTTCAGATTCATTTACTTGTAGGCAGATGGAGTTAACCCCTGAGGAGGTGGTAGATCGAGGGTGGGGCAAGAATCTTGTGACCAGTGGGATTGATCTCGTGGTGGATCCCCCTACGATTCTTGACATGATGGCCATTCTTGATGGGTACCAAGACTGATTATCCCCGGAGCCGATTATTGGAGGTTTGTCTGGTTCTTTCTATCCCTGATTTTGCTTAAAATTGTTGTGAACTAATTTCCCTTTTTGATTGGTAGATGATGAGGAGTGAGTATTGTAACCATCATCTTTACCGCTCTTCAAAGCTAAGTCTCTCAAGCTAGAAGGGAAGCTCCTAAGCATTGTGAAGAAACGCTTTCGGCGTTGAAGCTTCGGTCTCCGCTAAAGATGAGGAAATAGCGGAGTGAAGGGTCTGCTTAAGCGTAAGGAGGAGCGGGGACGCGGAGGAGGCAAAGCTGCGCCCGAGCCGGCCTCGGTTAAGGCCAAGTTAGCGGTTCTTGAGAAGAACTCCTCGTCTATTTCAGTGTCCGCGCTTCCTCTTCTTTGGTAGTTTCCTCGCTCCTTATTTGTTCTGAGTTTTCTCCTTCTTCCCTCCTCCCGCCGTCTTTGTCTTGATGGGCGGAGTCCCGAATTGTTGTGGCTTCGGAATGAGAGGCTCGTCAAAAAGGTCGCATTGCCGAGTTAGTTGAAAAACTTAAGAGTGAGTCGGCGAAATGGAATGCCCGCGCGGATGTTCATAACGCTATGGTCAAGAATGGCGTAAGAAAAGCATTGCTTGGTAGATCTTCAAAATCGAAATAACCATGACCGCCACTTGTTCAACGGGGCTCTTTTATGGACGCGGGATAATCTTGAGAAAGCCCGCGGGCAGATTTCCTCTTTAGAAATTAAGCTTAATGTAATGGAAGACGAGATGCGGCGAGCGCGGTCTTCTCATCCCTCGGATGTGCGGACTTATATGCAGCGTCTTGCCAAGGAAAGAGACGATGCTAGGGCAGAGTGTAGTGCTCTCAGTGGTGCTTTATCCGCGTCTCGAGCTGATGTGGCTCGTCAGGTGGAGCATGAGAGAGACTTAGAGGTGACTATGTATCGCCTTAACAAGGGATTGGAATCGAAGAATGATGAGGTTAATCGATATCGTCATTCTGACTCGATGCTTCGAAATGATCTGAGCGCGAGTCGGTATGCTCATAATCTTCTGCAGGTAGATTATGATAGGTTATCAGATGAATATGATTATGCCGCAGAAGCAAAGGATTCCGCGGTTGATCATTGTGAAGGTATACGTTTTTGTCATCGAGTGTGCTTTGTGTTGTATTTGTTATAACTCGTCTTTCTCCTTTGTCCGTAGAGCTCCAAGGACTGCCTTAAAGTCTGGACGGCAAGTTTGCCGAAGCTCGAGGTTAAGGTAGTTCAATTGGAGGGCCAAGTGAATTCTCGGGAGGAAATGTTGAAGCAAGCCAATCGAAGGGTAGACCACTTTCCACTTCCCGAATCAGCCGAGATGAAGAACGAGCCATAGGCTTCGTGGCTCGTAAGCAGCTAGCAGAAGAGATTAACAGGACTCTCGGTGAGATTGAGCTGGATCTCAAGAAGAGTCATGGGCTGACCAAGAATTATACCCGGCGCCCCGTGCCCGCGCTCCCGTCAAGTTCTTCTGGACCCTCCTCGGGTGGTAGTGTTCCCTCATCAATGAAGGATAAACCTGCGGATAACGCTCCTTCTCAGTAGACCGTAGCTAGTATGCTAGGGATTGATCTCGATTGCTTATCCTTTTGGCGTTTTTTGCTATTTTGCTTGTTGGGCTTGTAATCAATCGCCATGTACTAGATCAAACTTTGGTGTTTAAATCGACTTTGAATTTTGTTGAATTTACATCTATCACTTTACACATTAAGTTAAACATAATGAGTAATTCCGTAGTGTTTATCAATTTTTGAATTTGAAAAAGTGTATTGTCTCGTGCAATTCCGTAGGTTGATATCCCGGAATTGTCTTGTGACCTTGCACCCCCGCCCGCCTAATTCCTTGGCTGCAGGATTTCGGACGGTGGGGGTCGGCCGACGTTCAAGGATATATTCCATTGAGTTCGTGGCTTGTAATATTGCTCGGGTATCTCATTCTGTGGGAAGTCGCCTCCTGGTCATACACTTATAGACACTTACGGAGGAGTTCCGAGAGATTGCATTTGTATGCTCCGATATGTTGCGTGTGTGTGTATTGCCCGGTATATTGCCGTGGGTATGATCCACGCTTTGTGCGGGATATCCCTCTTAGTATAGTGCCAATTCTTAATAATAATAATCGCACAATGATTTACGTGGTTCAGCCCTAAGGCCTACATCCACTGGGTAACGATAGTATCAATGTTTTATTAAGATGTGGCATGGTTTACAATGTACATTGTGTAAATATATACATGTGTCTCATATGGTATAGGTTGTGACCTTGAATAAATTGAAATGTGTATGGGTAATGAATAGAATATTGTAGGATGTGTCATTTGAAAATGAAAGCTTGTATTGATTAAAAAGTTAAGGCGCGTTACTCCTTTTGTCGAGATAGAGACATGCGGACTCGTAAACCGTTTTCTTCTTCGAAAGGCATACGCAGTGGTGGGTTATGGGTAGTATGGCTTGAGATATTTGGCATTCCACGGATGCATGAGGATTTCCCTTTCGGGTTACGCAGATAGTAAGAGCCATTTCCTGCGATGTCGTGTATTACGTAGGGTCCTCCCAAGTTGGTGCTAATTTTCCCCACTTCTTTTCTCGCCGGTATTGGGAATGGTTCTCAACACATACCTGCCCTTCTACAAAATTCCTAAGTTTCACTTTTTGTTATATTCTCTCCGGCTAGCAAATTGCGTTGGTAGTTTTCCTTTCTTTGTAGTGCCGCTTCTCTCCTTTCTTCGAGATCGTCAAGCTTTTCCAACATCATGTCCGTGGTGAGGTTCTTTTCCCATGCTTCGTCTTTGTTTTGGAAGTAGGATTTCCGTAGGGATCACCGCTTCGCTCCGTATGTGAGTAAAAACGGAGACTCTCCTAGTGATCTTCGAGTCGTCCTATATGCCCATAGAACGTTATGCAATCGCTCACACCACCGCCCCTTGTATTCGCTTCTAGTTGTTTTTTTAAGGATAAGCGCCAAAGTTTTATTTGTGGCTTCGCTTGTCCGTTGCTTTGTGGATATATGGGGGTGGATTTGTTTTTTCGAATTTTGAAGGTGTCGAATGAAGTCGATATTCTTCCCTTGCGATTGTTTATCGTTGTCGGAAACTATCTCTCGCGGATGCCAAACCTGCAGATGATATTTTGAAAATGAAAGTAAACACGTCTGAATCCCGAATTCTTGCCAGTGCCTTTGCTTCTACCCACTTCTTTGAAATAATCCGTTGCCACTATCGAAATCTTCTCTTCCTAGTCCCCGATACGAGTGGGCCCATTATGTCGATACCCCATTTCCCGAAGGGCACACGGACTATCCACGAGTTTAACTTTGTGGTCTGGGGCGTGGATTCGTTTACCAAACCTTTGACATTCTTCGCATCTTTTCGCCATTCTAGCCGCATCTTGGATCATGGTAGGCCGAGTAACCCTGCGTCTTTGCCTTATCTCGCTAGGGACCTCATTCCACCGTGATTCCCGCGTCTCCTCTCGTGGATATCTTTCAAGATGATATGTCCCTCTCGACCAGGGATAGGCGGCGGCGAAGTGGCCCGAGGAATGATTTTCTCGTATAAGGTTTGGTCCCTTAATTCGTACATCCCGCTCCGGATTGTATTTTTCTAGCCTCGCTTGATATCCTGGGGGAGTTTCCCTCTTTTAAGAAAGAATGGATTTCGATTCTCCAATCGCTTCCCCGACTGTGATCGTCATCTTCGTCAAACTTGTCGCGTGATATCATCATCCCCGAAGTCGCCGAATATGTGCTCTCCGACATCATCATCGAGATATCCTCTTCCTTAGATTTGCGTCGGTTAGCCGCGCATGTCTTTGGAGCTTGATGGATGGTTCGTACACTCTTGTTATCTTGATGGCTTTGACATCCTCATTTTTAAGCATGGATGATATGTATGCTGTGGCATCTGCGTGTCTAAGCTCCTTCCTACGCAGATGTCGGAATTTGATTTTTGGTATTTGGGAAGCCAATGTTTGTACCAGAGCCATGTACGTCATCAGCGTTTCGTCATACACATTGTATTCGTAGCCTATCTACCGTATGATTAGTTGTGAGTCACTTGTCAACCGTACTTCTTGTATCCCTAATTCAATTATCAAACGGAGTGCGTGGACCACACCTTCATATTCTACGATGTTGTTTGTATGGCCTTCGAATTCCAATCTGAATGCGTGCACAATTCTATCCCCTGTGGGTGTGGTGATGACGATGCCTATCCCCACGCCCTCTCTATTTTGGAGCCATCAACAAAGACCTCCCATTGTCGTGGGTTTCCGGTTCAAGAATATTATTTGGCTCTAGTTTTTCTATTTCTGGGGCTCCCACAGCCCCCTCCATCCTTGTATGCGCACTTCTTATTCGTTGTCCAAAGGTAGGTCTGCTAGAAAGTCCGCTAATACTTGCGATTTCTGGGAATGTTGGAGCTCATAGTGGATGTTGAACCGGTCGAGGTACGTGCTCCATTTTGCTATCGTCCTACCTTTCTTCCCCTTTTGAGGATGGTCTCTAAGGGTGCTCGACATGGGATACGTATGTCGTGTGTTAAGAAGTACGTCCTTAGTTTTAATGTAGACCATACGACGGCTAAGATTAGCTGTTCGATTCTCGTGTAGTTCCTTTCCGCGGAATTCGTGGTTTTTCGACATAGTAGATCGGTTGCTCCTCCTTTGTGTGGGTTCTGACGAGTACTGCACTTACTGCATCGTCTGTCGCCGCAATGTATAGTGCCAAAACCTCATCCGGGTTAGGTTTCAAGGATGGGGATTTTCGCTAGGTACCGTTTGATACCCAAGAGGGCTTCTTCGCATTCCGCCGTCCATTCAAATTTCGTCCCTTTTTTAGTATGTTGAAAAAAGAGTTTGCACCTATCTCGAGGATCTTGAAATGAATCTTCCTGTGGCTGCTAGGGATCCATTGAGCTTTTGTACCTCTTTTAGGTTCTTTGGAGACAGCATGTCTACTATGGCTCTTTTTTTTTCCCGGCGGGATCTACTTCAATGCCTCTTTTTGTCACCAGGTACCCCAGAATTTTCCCGAGGTTACTCCGAAAGTGCACTTTTCCGGGTTTACCTTCATATTGTGTTTTCTCATAGCTTCAAGATATCCCTCAGTCCCGGTGGTGGTCCTTCCTTAACCTGCTTTTTACGAGCATATCGTCAACATAGACCTCTAAGGTCCTGCCAATCCACGGCTTGAAAATAGCATCGACCATCCTTTGGTACGTTGCTCCCACATTCCGGATCCCGAACGGCATCCTTACGTAGCAATACAGACCATGGGGTGTGTAAAATGCGATGTCTTTCTTTGATCTTCTTCTGCCAAAAATAATTGGTTGTACCCGGAGTATCCATCCATGAATGATAACTCTTCGTATCCTTCTACTGCGTCGACTAATTGGTCATCTTTGGGTAACGGATAACTATCCTTGGGACATGCTTTGTTCAGGTTGGTGAAGTCGATGCAGATTCTGACCCCTCCGTTCTTCTTTGGTACTATTACCATGTTAGAGATCCAAGTGGGATATTTGACTTCTTTTATAAAACCGGCCTCCTTCAGCTTTCGCAGCTCCGTTTCTACTTTGCTTTTTATGATATTCTCGTAGCCACCTTTCGTATCTTTTGTAAATGCGGGGTGTGCTGTGTTTGATGCGCAGCTCATGTTGTACTATCTGTGGGTCTATTCCCGGCATATCGGATAGTTTCCACGCGAAGATGTCCGCGTACTCCTTTAGTAGTTTTATTAGTGAAGCTTCGCGTTCTCCGTCCATTAGAGTTCCTATCTTGATCTTTCTGGGGTTCTGCTCCGTCCCTATGTTAACTTCCTTCACCGCCTCCAAGGATGTAAACGTGGGCTTTGGTTCCCCAAGGTGGGGGACTTTCTTTAATTGCTATTTGGTAGTCTCAGATTCTTTGTTTGCGAGGTCGCCCTGGTTATCCTTTGATGTTGAGGCTTCCGTGTTTCCTACAGAGTTCCCTTTTGACAAGCTTTTCCCTGAGATCTCTTCCAAATATTCGTCGATGGCTTTGTCTCTGGATATCGCCTTGTTCCGAGCCTTGCGGGTTTTTCTTTTCTCATCTTCTTCATTGTTGAGTTGTATTTGCATCGCGTGGCATTCCTTACCAAGCTTGATCACCCTTTATCTCCATTACTCCTAGGGGAGTGGGAAATCTAAGATATTGATGGTAGGTGGCTGCGACTCCTTTAAGCTTGTGGACCCATCTTCGTCCAATAATGGCGTTGTAGGGCGGCGTGTTCACCACACTAAAGCGAGTGTCGACTTTCATGGGGCCTGCGTCCACCTGCAAGATAATATCCCCTGCAGGCTTCGTAGCCGTGCCATTGAACCCGTAGATGGTATAGTGCGAAGTCAAGAGTTGCTCATCGTTAAGCTCCATACGTTTGAATGTATCGTAAAACAAGACATTTACGGAACTTCCTCCATCGATAAGGATTTTCTTTATGTTGCATCATGCGATTGGCAATGTGAGGATCAATGGGTCGTTGTGATCTTCCATGTCATCCTCAATATCCTCGGCTTCAAAGGTCAGGGGTGCGTTCATCCACTCCTCGTGTTCTTGCACTTCCTTTTCATTTGCGCTGTAAAGCTCAGAGTAATCTTCAAACTGCTTTCTCAGTCGTTTCTCTATTTGTGCCGTTAGGGTTGGCTCTTTGCTTTCCGAGCAGGATATAGTGTTCAATGTGCGATTACCTTCTGGTAACTGGACCTGTTTGCTGCGTTTGGCTCTATCTTCCGTTCCAGCCTTTTCTATGTATTTTTTTAGATCTCCTGCATCAATCAGTTTTTGTATCGCTATCTTGAGATTTTTACACTTCTCAGTTGGGTGTCCGTAGAAGCAGTGGAAATCGCAGTACTCTTTAGATTCTGCCGAGGCCGGTGGTTGTTTTCCTTTGGACCAGGGCCAGTCTAGGTCCTCGCGATCCTTGATCTCTTTTAAAATGCGTGAGTAGCTGGCGTTGAGCTTCGTGTAGACTCGGTCTTCAAACTTTCTTCCACCCCTTTTGTGGTCATCCTTCCGATCCCTTTGATGTTCGCTGGATCTGTTCGCTAGTTCCGCGGAGTTGGTTCGTGAGGGTCGTTGAGCCTGTGCTCTTGGGTTTTCTCTTTGAATTTCTTCCAATCTAGCATGTTTTTCGATGATTATCCTCAGATCTCCCTCTGTGGTTGGAGAGGTACCGTGAATTTCGACGAACAATGGGCTCATCCTGTCAAGCCCCCATTTGTAACAATTAATACTTACTACGGGATCCACTTGTCCTATGGCTTGACATATCTTGTGCCACCTATCCGTGTATTCTCGAATGGAATCCTTGTATTTGATTGCGAGTGAGAAGAGTTTGTCCATCCCTGTGTTCACGACCTTGTTATACATGTAGGTGGCCAAGAATCTTTCGGTGAGTTGATCATATGAACCGATGCACCCTGGCTTGAGGTTATCGAACCAAGATAACGCGGATCCCTTCAGGCTTGAAGGGAAATATCTGCATAATATAGCTTCGTCATGATCCCACCTGGCCATTATCCTGTTGTAATACCGTAGGTGAGCCGCGGGATCCGTGGATCCGTCGTAACATTCGAAGGATGGGACCGGACACTTTTGTGGAATGGTGGCGGTAGCCAGCTGCCGTGCTAGTGGGGTAGTGCTGGCTTCCTTCATGACCTGTTCTAGTCTTCCGCCTCCTTGCCTGGTCTTGATTTGATTGATTTCCGCTAGCATTTCCGCACGGAGGTTCTCCATTGCCAAACACTGTTCATCTTGAATGGAAGTCCGTGTCTTCCTTGTAGGTTGTGAAGTTGTGACTTCTTCTTCATCATAGTAGTCCGAGGTTTCGGGTGGTAGTCCGGTCGATCCTCTATTGTTCTGCGTACCCTTTCGGGGTGATCCTCTTGATCGACTCTGCGGGGGCGTTTTCGTGGATCATCCTCGGATCTCTATTTTGTATCGCGAGAATTGGCTTCGTCCTATTTGATTCTCTAGCTCCGCGCTTTGGAGGATCTTCTCTCTTAATTGCCGATTCTCTTGGGCTAGTAAGGCCACCGCGTCCGCGTGATATCTCGCGATTCCTTTTTAATTCTTCTAATTGCGCCAATATCTCGCAGATTGATTTGATTCCTGATTTGTTCCTACCTGTATCTGAGCTTGTCCTTCGGGGGCTGCGGTGTTGACTTCCTCTAATAGTCGTCTACCCGGCTCGATCATTCCGTAGGACCTTGCGTGTATTGGTATATTATGTTCATCAGTCTGCGGCATCCCGTATGGAGGGTTCTGGATTACGGATTCTGCTACCGCTCTCGAGGTTCGGTGGGCCGAGTTGTAGCCGTCACTTTGGAGGCGACCATTTGAGAAGTTCCTTCGGTGTTTTGAGCGGTTTTTTGCTTGCGGTCTTCTTTGCTTCCATTGCGATGATACCCGCGTCGAAAGGAATGTGCTTTCCGCTCCGTTCGCGTATTTTCCTGGTTGAGAACCCGCGCCATTTTGTTTGCTCCGGTTATTATGGGGCGTAGTCCTTGGTGTCTCTTTCGAAAACATCTTTGTTTTCCCGGTATCTTTGTTCTTTTCCATTGTATATTCTGCACAGGAAGCACGGAGGTAAACCGAGACAAAAAGTCCACGGGTTAATTGTTAGTTCAAGCTTGTTAGTTTGGCGAGCAATATGAATACTGTAGACGGATGCGGACTTAACCGGGGTAAGGTCCATGGATGGTCGTTTGCAAAAAGTCCAAATCTTTGGACGGCAATTGTGTTTGAAATAACAGTTAAAACTCGGATCTGTTGGTTTAAAGGTTGCACAATGCCCAGATCTGTTGGTAGAAAACATAATAGACATAAATACGTGCGAAAAAGAGTTCGAAAACATAGATCTGTTAGTTTGTGTTTGTAAAAGATCCAGATCTGCAGGTAGAAAGTATAAACACAAATATGTGCGAAAAACGAGTCCTTGAACGGATTTGTTTGTGTTTTTAAGTAAAATTTTTGAGGTAGAGGCTGTGAAGTCACAGGAAAAGATAAATCTTTTTACCGGGACGAAGTCCCTGTTTCTAGCGCCAAATTGTGGGCACGGACATCTGGTGTCATCCGTGGAATCACAAACAATCTTAACATGAATTAGATACATGCATTAAAGTACGGAAAAAGCATAGTATGCTTAGGTAGATGATGATTCATAGATTCCAAACCCCGCAAGTTTGTCATGATCTCGTCATCATTCCCAAGGTGATAGATCTGAGATATGGATACATAAATGAAACCATACGAGTACAAAGGTAAAGGAGACGATGGTTTACGTGGTTTAAGACTAAGGCCTACATCCACGGATCCGGAGATATCTACTATGAAGTAAGCGATTACAAAAGTAAGGGAAACGATGAATTACATGGTTCAGGAGAGATCTCCTGAACTCATACTTACTTCTCTCTATTCTCTCTCCTATTTCTTAGTTCTCTCTCTCTCGACCCCCCTTTCTGTGGGAGGGGTATTCATATATATAACTAAATCAAGTGGGTCCACTGACAAGGAACTGTGGGAACCTTATCTTCTCGTGCTCTGTGCATGGTCCGCGGACTTCCTTATCATCCCGCGGCTTCTATATTACCCATACTTATCACGTTGACCTATCTCGCTTCCTCCGTGGGTCGCGTCGACACGTGCCCTCCGAGTAGATTGTGCTCGTGCATGGTCCGCGGACTTCCTTGTCATCCGCAGCCACTATAATACCCACGCTCGTTACGCCGACCTATCCTTGCTTCCTTCGTGGGTCGTCCGACACGTGCCCTCTCGAGCGGCATTAAATACGAGTGGTTGGGGCTATCCCGTCCGTGCTTAGGACGGTGTCGATCCTCCCTGTCACGTCTGTGTCAGTTGGACTATCCCCAACCGTTGATTACATCTTACCTCGTGATGGGGTAGAGTAGCTCCTTGGTGTTATGCGGGATCATCTATTTTGGATGCCCCTTCATCTTTGACTGTTGGTCTTGACAAATGGGCACGTTATCTAAACGCCACGGATGCCCCTATGTGTCATCCCTCTTTGAGACATGGCCTCCACGTGGGCTCTGCTAGTACACGTGGCAATGGAGATAAATAAGTGTACTTACATCTATCATATCTAAATTGGTGCCAATTATAAACAAATCCTTTAATTAAAAAGTACTTTAGACTGAAGGTCCCTGAATCAAAAAGTCATTCGTCTTCTCTGATTAACAAGTTCGTTCCATATTTTAAAGGGAAAAATTCTTCGATTTCAACCTAATCTCAAAAACACAGATTTGGAAAAAGATAAGAAAAAAAGTTTTAAACACTAGAATTCATCGATTGAGAAACCACAACTTGTATCCAATTTTAGTAAGGCAAGATCAAGTCGGAACTCGGAAGATTTGCAAAATTTCAAAATCAATTGGGTAATCATTATTTCTCTACTTTCTTAATTTGCTGAAGTTATAGGAAAAAAAAAACAATACAGAGAGGGATTTGATTTTAAAGTGTTTCATATCAAGCTTCAATGAAAAAATTGTTCCAACCAAATCAGGATTGACTTATGGTCTTCATTTATAAATTCATTATAACTAAAACAAATTGTTTCATGGCTATTGAATCATGGGTTTCATTAAATAACCAAGAGATTATATCAGATATCAAGGATGAAAACAATATAAAAAGAGTAGTTAGACAGAGAAAGAACTTAAGAAAAGTTGAGTATGAAGACCGAAAAGAGAATAACAATCATCACGTAGCCTGTTAGGTGTTCTAAATATGAAATTGACGATTTTAATTAATGGAAGTTTAACCAAGTGTTCATTTATCCTCACCAATGAAAAGTAGAAGTTACAGAAAAAGTAGAAGGGAGAGAGAAAAAGATAACTTTTTATTTATACAGCAGTACTCATGTCTCATCTCATGATCTAACGGCTAAAAGGTCGCTAGCTTATAACTCAATCCCACAGTGCCCACATATAAATTAGACATGTTAATATATGTGAAAACTACAGTCAAATCCATTTTTGTTTTTTTTTTCCACCGTGAAACCCACCGTCATAAAAGTTCAGGCGCGCACCCATTTTTGGGGCAAAAATTTCTCCCAAACCCATAATTTTTAAAATTCTGTTCTTTCGTATCCTTAAGTTTAAATCTGATTTATCTCTTTTAAACTAGGATGAAGTTATGATCTTTCTGGTTGTTGGAGTTTATTCCTCAGTTAAAGTTCTATTTATATATGTCTAACCATTAGTTCGAGGATTGGAGTTGAGATCCTATAAGGTTTGGACAAGATATAGATCTCAGTGCCGATTCAATTCTTTGGATTGCGGTGGTTGTTGTCAAATTTGTTAGAGTGAATTCAAGAAGGATATGTAGTTTCTTGACATTGAATTGAAGACGAATCCAAAATTGGAGTTTTCTGATCTCTTTATGTCGAAATAGGAGTTTGAAAGATGTGGGATATCTAGTAGGAGGAAGGGATGGAGTGTCAATTACTGGTGGTAGAGTAGTTGTGGAGGATTCATGGAGGTGGCGTCGGTGTTGTTTTTTTTCACCCATTTTGTGGCAGCAAAATATGTAATGACGATGGTGATGGTTGAAGATGATCCAAATTTTAAAAAAGACCATCGTTGGTGGTTGTAGATTCAGAAATCGGACCTTGATTCTAACCTAATTTGATTAATTTTTCAGTTCGAAGGTTGTGATTTTTTCTGTTTTTATTATCGAGGGAGACAACGACACAAAAGCGGCCTTTGGAAATTCAAGAAATGACCTTCGTAATGGAGCTAGTAAGTAAACTGCAACATTTCCTTACGGAAATACTAGAGACACAACAAATTTTCTCGAGATGATGCTGTAAGAAGTGTGTGGAATCTGTGAATTGTGGTAGAAAGTTTATTCAAACGAGAGACAAACATTTCAATCTGGATTTCTTTGCTTTATATAGCAGATAGACTCACAAAGGACTCATGGACTTCCTATACATCTAACTCTTAGCTGTCATCTAGCTGTCACTAAGTACAGATGGAGGCACTCCATTGGTGCATTACACGTCATACATATTGACAAGTCACAGCATCATAGGCTGTTCTAACATTCCCCCTCAAGCTGATGCATTCATAGTGTAACTTTGATGCATTAGTTTGCTAATCAAGCATTGTGACCTGAAATACCTGTAACTGGATATGTGTTAAAGAGAAACTGCACATGGAAAGTCTTCAGATACTCTACCATATATAAACAGCATCAACATTAACACATGTAGGCTTTGCAAATCCCGATTAAGAAGCTTGTATGCATGCCGAGAATGAGCCGGGAGCGAGATCAACAGTGCAGTTGACTCAACCGGGTGCAGATCAACCATGTCCAGATTGACACAACTTTCGCAGGAGTAACTATAGTTGAAGTAGCATTCCACCTCAAACTCTAACTGATCACTTTAGTGTTGCATCAGATTGCTTTAAATAATAGAACAGTTGGTCTGCACATAGTAGTTGTTGAACCATAAGCAAGATGACCCTTGTATGCTGTTGTGAAGCACTGCAAACTATTGTTGTAGATGATATACTGCATAACTTGGAGAGATACAGTTGAAGCATATGTTATGATGTTGATGCAGAATAAAGCCAAACCATACAAACCAGAACTGTATCAACTCTTGAAGTTGATCCATCTGTTATTGTATCAACAACAGTAGTTGATCCCCTATAAAGCTTTCAAACAATAATAAATCTGACATGTAATACTTGGATCATTGCACCTTACTCAATCAAAATCATTCACACCTTACTCAATCAAAATCATTCAAAATCTCTAGTAGTACAAGTACCAGTATCATCTTGAAGTATTAACAACATATAGAAATCCAAGAGATATTCCCCCTCAAACTGAGCACTAGTATAGTGCAAAGTTTGTCATATGTGACTGTAAAACAAAAATCCAAGCGTGCAGCTGAATTATGAAGGCCAGAAACTCACACAAAGGTCGGTGCAGCATCATTACAGATCATCATATTTATCTCAACAAATACTTCTCCATCACTAATCTATGACTGCAGAGTTGCACAGACTTTGGAACCATAGTGAATGAGCAGACGACATTTATTTAGGAAAGAAATATATACAATGGAGGAAAAACATTGGATGTAATACCGAGTTTTCACCAATGTGATGAAAAATCACAGAGGTTCTCTAATCCACAATACAATGTAAAACTTATCCACAAATTGATTGTCACAATCACTATCTTGGAACTATGAATAGTATGCAAATCAGATCTGAAAAGTTAAGAGAACTTAGCTTGAAGTAACAATGAGTTTGCATCTTGATGAAGCAAAATCGCTAGTTGAATACGAGTCTTCATCCATTTGAAGAAGAATCACTCAATTTACAACTCTGCATCAAAAAATATCTTCAAGAACTCTTGAAACTAAATGAAAACCAGACGAAGCAAAGTATTTTGATAATAATTTGTGTAGCAGGAGATCTTGAATAGTTCCTCTAAGGTAATCAGTAAACAGGGATGTTGATGTTTTAAAGATCGAAATCATTGATTAACATTATCAACATCACCCAAAGCAGATCCAGAAACTGAATTATAAAGAAATTGCAAGTAGAAAATAAATGTTGAAGAAATCTAAAGAGAAACTGACTAATGTAGATCTGAAATCTAAAAACAACAGAAAATAAATGAAAAGGAGATTGGAGACAGTTGAAATTCCTTTAGAAGTTGTTGATGATGGCGGTGGTGGAGGTTGTGTAAACAAAAAGAAAATTAGGTTTGAGACAGTCAAGATGCCTCTTCAGATTGTGTAATTGAAAAGAAAAAGATGTTGTAGGTGATTGTTTGTATTCATCTGATTTGAAATCAGAGATTGAAGTGAAGGTGATGAGGTTGTAGGTGTATTGATTTGTGATTTGTGATGTTGCAGGTAGTAATTGTTGTTGTGGTGGTGGTGGTGGTGAGTTTCAGGTGTAGGTGGAGTGATTGTTGTTATGGTAATGGTGGTGGTAGTGAGTTGCAGGTGTAGTGAGTAGCAGCGGAAGATAAAGAAACTCCATTAATGGAGGTTTGTAGGTACAGATCGAATGTAGAAGTTAGAATTCCCCTTTGGTATCTGATACCATGTAAAAAGTGTGTGGAATTTGTGAATTTTGGTAGAAAGTTTATTCAAACAGAGACAAACATTTCAATACAGGACTGCTGCTTTATATAGCAGATAGACTCACAAAGGACTCGTGGACTTCCTATACAGCTAACTCTTAGCTGTCATCTAGCTGTCACTAAGTACAGATGGAGGCACTCCATTAGTGCATTACACGTCATACATATTGACAAGTCACAGCATCATAGGTTGTTCTAACAGATGCAATTTCTTAGTCTTAATACTCATTATGTACCTATATTATGATTTCATAATGCAGTGTTGTACTTTGTTATCTCCATGTTATTTAAGTTGCTATGTCTAATTCTGTATGCACATGTCTTCCCCAAATTGCCTATTGTAAAGTACTACCGTTCAAACTGACCTCGAAGGATCTAAAATCAAGCCGTGATCTTGGGCCGGTGGAATACGAGTACTAACAACAAACAAGTACTTTTTCTCCACATATTTCTTTTACATGCATGTTAGCGTTAGATCTTCTTGGATGATAAAGCTTAAGTTACAAGTAGGTTTCGGAAACTAATGCGAGCGAGAAGAGAAGCCGAGTATATGGAGCGCCTAAACAACAAACAATTGATTGTTCAAAATATGGACTATGCAGCTACAATATTTCTCATATTTGTTTTGACATTTTCAATCTTTCCTGGGTTTTTAACCGAATACACTAAAAGCACAAACTTGGGAGTTGGTAAGTTCTTAATTACAAAGCATTTAACCAAAAAGAACTCTTTTAGGCCAAAATTTTCGTTAGAACTAGACATAAATGGGGACACTGGAATCTAGCTTTGTAGGAAACACTTGGCTCAAAGCACATATAATTTGACTTGAAAAATGAGTTAAGTGGTGGAAACTCGAACAGCTTTTGGTTTTTTTAGCTTCATAGTACACAGTATTGTTTCGCTTAAGTCATCTATCTGGAGTGAAAATACATTTCTTCGTTTTTGTAAAAATTGATACTAAAATTAATGGTTGAATAATATGTTATGCAGCTATGATGTATTAGTGTTGGTCATAATGGTTGAATAATGGGTATTTACAAAAACAGTCCCACTTTGTAATTCCGGTTCACAAATGAGTCACAGTGTTACAAACTATTTGCAGACTAGTCACTATACAGCTAACAGGAGCGTTATGTGGCTCGTCACAGTTATATAAGGTGTTGGAATTACCTAGTTGCCCCTGGACAAAGTCAATTACGATTATGCCATCAGGTTTGCAAATCTCTAAGAATTTTGTGTCGTTCGATCAAACTAGGTGAAAACCTAACATATAACTTTCCATTTCTATTTCCAACCTCATTCACCCGCCGCTTGTGTTCTAATTTTCTTCCCTGCAACTTCTTCTCTGCAACAATGGAGAAAATGGTGAGGTGAACTTGAGCGTACTTATATAGTCGAACCGAGATTTCTTCTCCATCGCGGGTTTAGGGTTGTCTTCTTCATCACGAGTTAAAATAAATCTTCTCATCACCGATTAATCAAGATGTTCAAGATGATGATCACTGTTAGTTTTCATATTCAAGATGTTCATGACCATTACGAGGTAATAATTCTTCTCCTCTGCACTTTTATAAGTCTGATTCAAAAACCTTGGTTTCTAATTTTGGATTTTTTTTTCTGTCATAAACCCTAAATTTGTGAAAGAAAATCTTGGGGATTTTTTCTTTTTTACGTAAATTGTTGATTTTTGATATGATTATATGTTATCCCAATTTCAATTCGAAACTTTAGTTTTGGGATGTTTTTCTTATAAACCCTAAATTTCGAAATTGGGATTTTTTTTTCCTGAAACCCTAGTTTGGATTGGTAATGATAAAGTGTTGTTACAGACTGTGTGTTCATATTAGTGGGTTTCTGTTACGAATTGTATGCTATGGTAGTAGAATATGTGAAATGTTTGAATGAAGAAATTAATTTGTTTGTTCTAACATTCAACTCTAATTTTTGCAGGAAATATGTGTTTTGGATAATTATCAGTGAAGAAGAATAGGGATTAGGAAGATTCGTGGTTAAGAATGGCTTTGATGGTTTTGATGGAGCTGTTAGTACCCTATAACCTTTCAGCGGTGCTTCTTGCTGGTGGTGGTGCTGGTGCTGGTGCTGCTTGCAGGTGGTGGTGGTGCTATTGCTTGTTGCTGCTGCTGCTGGTGGTGAAATAGATCAGGATCTTTACATGGCACCGGAACTTCAGCCCGCATTCAGGGTCGTTCCATCACCTTCCGAAGAAGGGTTCACCACTTCTTCTCTTGGTTATAGCCACCGCCACCGCCAACGCCACCGCCACCACTACCACCACTACTATCATCACCTCAAGAACTCTAGAGGGGGGTACTTAAGACAAAATTCAGACTGTTTTTCTCAAAACTGTTAAGTCGGATGGAAAGATACCACTTTGTAAACATTAATTAAAGTTGTGATCATTTTGTAAAAACAATTAAGGGAGTGTGACCATTATGTAAAACACCCTTGAATAATTTGTTATGCAGCTATGAAAATAATTGCATAACCTGTTATGCAACTACAAAAGTGGTTGCATAACTTTTTATGCAGTCCAGAAAATGGTTGCATAACATGTTATGCAGTAACGTTTTTGTTAATACTGAAACCAACAAAAAAAAAGACTGCATAACTTGTCATACACCTATAATAATATCTGCATAACATGTTATGCAGTCGTGAAAATGGATGCATAACCTATTATGCGTCCGAAAATATGGTTGCATAATGCATTATGCATCAATTTTATCTATATGCACTAAAATCAACCAAAACAATGACTACGTAACCTATTATAGATGCATAACTTGTTATGCAATCGAGAAAATGGTTGCATAATTCGTTATGCGTCTGTTTTTTCTGTTGAATTCAGGCATATACATCGTTTTAGTGGCTGCATAACCAAAATAATTGATGCATGAACAAAAATATGGGTGCATAACGTGTTATGCATCTTTTATGGTGTATGCATATTGTGTTATGCATCTTTTTTGGAGGCTGCATAACGAATATGTAGTCAGTTTTCGAAATTTTTCCCTAAAATGATGATCACTTCCGATTTTTTCGTGAAAAATAAAAATTTGATATTGTCATTTGTACTCGTTGTGTAGCTCTCTTAAAAAGATTTCCAACGATATAAAATTTGTAAAATTCCAATGCGCGGTTTTTTAGATATGCTATATCCAAGTTGCATTACCAATTATACCCCTGATGCATAACCCGTTATGCAGACGCTTTTCAAAATTTCATATTGAATTGATCTCGTTTGATGGGGATCAAACATAATCGGCGAACCAATTGTTCAATTATCAAATCAATTTTGGAAAAAATTGATCAACTACAACCGAATTTGAACGAATTCAGAAATTGAAAAAAACAGTTACAAATTGTATTAGGCCACGGTGTTTTCATGATTTTTAGGCCGTAATAACCAATAATTAATTTGAGTTTTCATCAATTTGATGGCGCATAACAATCCTTGGGGATGAGAACTCTTCGATCATCCAACTAATTTTGGAGAAAAACTACTAATTCCTATTCAATTGAATCGATTAAAAAAACATTGTGTGCAATTATATTTTTAACCCTCATAGTGAACACATAGAAGGATTCCCTTCGGTCGTCCAAATATGCTCCTCAAATTAGTGATCGTAGGATGTTTACTTAGTTGGACTGGAAGACAAAATCTTATACCTAACAATAGTAGAAGAATTTGATTTATTACTAAAAGCTTAATAGCCACTGAAATGCATGTTAATAATCACGCATGTTTCGGTTCAGTACTTTTCATGAACTTAGAACTTGACTAATAATTTAGTTATGGGACCGATTGGCTGAGATATCTGTTAATGCCTGTTATCTGAAAGACTCAGTTTCTTTCTCAACAATTGCAATTGACAACTAATTGCTCGTGGGGATAGATAATAGTCTTTAATTTTGAAGATATTACCATTAATAAATTTGTTGAATCTACCGCTTTGCGATGCCATCATAGCACGGGGTAATCCACCAATAAATTAATAAACGTTATAGGGCTTATGGTCCATGGATGTGCGGTCCATTAGTATACTAGGGTTTTCCCTTTAATCTTGTATAAATTGAATACTATACCTATGTAATGGTGTTCCCCTCTCTGATTAATGAAAAGTCTTTTTTTCTCTTTTCTCTCTTTCTCATATTACTCCAAACATGTAATTAGCCACAATCTTTTTCTCCACTGAGATTTTTTTTGGTTTATTATTTTTTTTAAGTGCAATCTCTGGAACCGGTGCTGCACTTCAATTTTTCCATATTTGAGTTTAATCAGATACGTCCTTAAAGATGAGCAAGACGGAATATATCCGACAAGAATTTGGAATGTTGGACACAGATGGACTTGAGTATCACCGTTGGATGGTGTTGATGGGTGAAAACTACTCCTGCTGAATTTGGTAATTTGGGGTGTGATGAGGAATGAATTTAAACCTACAACAAATGCACTGCGGGTGAGTGCTTGTAGATTCGAGAGATCAATGCTGTGCAAGTCCGGCCTAAACCAAGAAATGGCCGTTCCAGGACTTGTTTTGGTCACAAAGTGAAGGAGATGGGGTTGATCTTAGGGAGGGAAGCGAAGAAGGTGTTGAGATTGTGAAAGATGTTGGCTTGCTTATGACTTGTGACAGAAAAGTGAGCAGTCTTACGGTTAATGTAAGGAGGCTCTGGATGTTGATTTTCTGTCGACTGAACTTGTGTTGTTCTGTTGTCTTGTCCTGTTCGAAATAGGGCGGAGAACCTATTTATACAAGTCATTGAGCCTCATTCACGTTTCTCGTGGGAAGTGGAGGTAGTGGAATGATGGAGTGGTGGAGTTGTGTGTCGTGTAGCATACGACCGGTCTTGCCCACTTCTCCGTTCATCTCTAACCGTCCATGACTTCCTAACACGTTCTTGTAATGGCGCGTTGCACGCCGCACGCCGTAAACCGCCAGACCAATACCCCGTATGTATCCCCGGTTTGTGACATGATTGATAACCGGAATGTGGATCGTGGATCCACGGAAGATAGCATGTAATGCTGAATTGAATAATTGCGTTATTCGGAAAGTCGATACTTGTGAAGTATCGTGTGTATTTCATGCAAAATCGCATTGTGGTGTGGTAAAGTGATGTGTAATGACTGCTCACTAACCAAATAACTCCCGACTGTGGTTGTATAACCAAGTCGGTGAAGTCGGACGGATGAGATGATGATTGAGACACTCATCTCGCGACCGTTGATGAAATTAGGTTTTTAAAGAGGTGCGCAAGCATCACTCTTGCCTTGGTCGAAACCAAGCATGGGAAGGATTTTGGAGAGGACCGACCATACATGCGTGTTGACGGCATGATGGTGTAGGCGCCTGTATTCCGTTCCCTCATGAGAACGCGATCTGGGCCACTCAATTTGACCGTCAAAGGGGAGTGGTCGAGATTGATTTTGCGACGGAAGTTTGATACCGCAAGAAGCCGCGCGCCATACTCCTTTCCGGCGCATTTTCCAAGACGACCTAGCTTGGTCGGTCTTGGCCGGTTGGTTTGGCGTGAAGACGGTAGGCTGACGTTCATGCCTATGTCTTACCGTCTCATGAAACGTGATCTAAGCCACCCAATTCGTCCGGTGAAGTTGAGTGGTCGAGATTGGTTTGCGGCAGAAATCTCTTACCGCAAAGGAATTGGTAACCGCGTGTCATCCCAAGTTTGGCGCGCGCCCCAAGACGACTCATCTTGGTCGGTCTTGGTCGATCATACCACCGTGTAGGTGGTAGGTTGGTGTTCACACCTATACCTGATTATCCCATGAAAACGTGATCTAAGCCATCCAAATCATCCGGTGAAGTTGAGCGGTCGAGATCAGTTTAGGATTTGGGAGTGTAACCGCACGAGTTTGGGCGTGCGTTTTGGGTTGGCCGGGCATGGTATGCCTTGGCCGACCGCAAGAGGAGGTAGATGGGCCCACGGTGGTCATGCTGGTATGACCGGCCTTGGTTAATCTAATCTGTGACCCTCCATTCGTACCGGAGAAGATGGACGCGCGTGATGACTCGAAACCCTAATTTTGGCTTTCAAAGCCGCGCGACCATGCTCTTTTGGGCGGACGGTTTTGTTGTAACCAACCACGGTTGGCTTTGAACGATTGGCCAAGTGTGTAGGCGGTCACATGGTGATTGTGTCGACATGCTCCGGGCCCTTTGAGTCTACATCTACACCCTCCATCTATACCGCGAAGATGGATGGTTGAGACCGTTTTGCGGCACATGTAATATGCCGCAAACCCTAATTTAGGGTTTTCCGTCCATAATGCTTGGTATGGACGGTTTCTTGGCAAGCAAAGGCCAATGGTCGACCATGCGGGTCGGCCGTGTGTATTCCATACCTGCTTGGGGGCGATGGAATTGATCTGTGGTCATCCAATCATGCTTGTGGAGTTGGATGACTGCGATCGCATCATATTTGGCAAGCTAAGGCCGTGTGTATTCCATACCGCTTGGGGGTGATGGAATTGATACGTGGTCATCCAATCATGCTTGTGGAGTTGGATGACTGCGATCGATCATATCCGGCAAGCTAAGGCCGTGGGTATTCCATACCATGCTTAGGGTGATGGAATTGATCCGTGGTCACCCAATCATGCTTATGGAGTTGGATGACTGCAATCGGATCATATCCAGGAGACCACTGAGTCAAGTCAGGATGCTCAATCGGGCTAATATAACACACCGAGAGGGGCTCAATCGGGCTAATATAACACACCGAGAGGGGCTCGGGCTAATATAACACACCGAGCATCGGCTGCACGGGTATTTCGTACATGGTTTCATTATAGTGCTTGGAGGTTCGTGTTACTCTATATATGAGTAACACTATCGTCATGCCACACCGATAATGAGTACATACATGAAATACAAGGCTGATATGAAATTCACAAGAAGGGATTGTTGCTACATGATCCATTCTTGGTGAATTAAGTGAGGGAATATCCAACACTTATAAATGGCTTTATCTTTTACAAGATGTCCGCGCATGATTTTTCTGGTTTTTTACAAATCTAACCTTGAATGAAAATCCACCATCAACATTAAGTCCCCCCGCCTAGCACATAATGGTTACACTATTGTGTGGTAGGCATGAGATGGTGATGTGATTAAAGATAAAACTTATGAGACAAAGTTAGATGTTACCAGGAGAGACGGGTCGTCCGTCCTTCGAGCATGTCACGTTCAAGAAACATCCAGGAAAGTGTTCCCCTAGCATGATGTCGGTCTTGCTGCTTCGATCGACCTTGCGATGACTGCCTTGGTCGAGGGGCTATTGCGCCGCTTCGTTCAATCGTGGGGATGTGCCTAATCGATCGATGTTGCGCATGCTTCGTTCGTGGGGTTCTCGCGCCTGCTTGATCGAACGTGGGCTTGTTGTGTGCGCTTCGGTTGAAAGTGGGTCCTTTGTGTACATGCTTCAAACGTCGGCCATGTGCTTCGACTGAAACCGGCCTTCTGTGTGCGCCGGACTTGAGACTTGAGCAATACCGGTCTTGAAACTTATACTGGGACTGAAATCAATACCAGACATACTTGAACGATGTTTGGACCGGTCATTGTGTGCTCCGATGTGAGTTGTGTCTTTGCCGTGTGTGACTAAACTTCCCATGTGCTTTCATAGAAGTTCTAACTCCTGTCTTTTATTTCATTGCGGTAGAAAGAAAAGAACTCCCGTTGATATATCTTCTGAAGATAATCTTTGGTGGAAGTGTTGACGCTTCAAATACATGCCGAACATTGATGATGAGCTGTTCACTGCGCTCTCTCTACTATATGAAAATATTCGTTCCACAGGATAACCCTCCTCCTATCGACTTCAAGGTTTTTCATGCTCTCGCTGGGTCCTCATGAAGAATGGATGAGACGTATGTTTGAGCAATGAGTACACCAAAGATAATTTGACCAGAGCGCAGATTATTGATGCAGCTTGAGTGTCGAGACGGATCGAGAGGATGTTAAAGTGGTTTCTGGTGTGACCGTTGAGGTGGATCTTGGAGAGAGTGTTGAAGAAGGATTGGCGAATGTGGGTCTCGGAGAGAGCGTTGCGGCGCTCCGAATAGACCATTGAAGCGCCTTCCTGCTGGAGGGAGCGTTGAAGTGGCTTCCTCTTGATTCGATTACCCTTGCGAATCCATGATTCTTGATGACCATCTTTCTCATGTCGAAGAAGTCCTTGGTCGACGGCGAAGGAACTTCATGCTGAGCCTCGGTCCCCAGCACGTGGTTTACATGGTTTCTTTGGCAGCGGTTGTTGTCGAGCCAGGTATGGAATATCTTGCACGTTGTTTCATCATTGCGGGAGTCATGCATGTGGTACTGGAGTTGGAGTTGACGGAAGCGCAAGATGTTGTATCTCGGTGGTTTTCCTCTTGATGCTTCAGGGAACTGCTTGCAGAAGGCTAAAGGTTGTATCGCCTGTTGGTGAGATATACGCCCCTACGAACATTATGAGGCTCTTGGTATGCCTCGGGTTCTTTCTATCGTGGCGTATGTTGTTGTAGATGAGCGTTCAACGCCTCCAGAGGATGACCAAAACGCGGATCCTCCAACATAGCATGATAGACATGTACCACTCATGCGATAAAGTGACTCGCCCGGATCGTTTCGGTATGACGCGTGGACATCGTTATCTTCTTGAGGCTGCTCCCTTGAGGTATCGGCTCCAGTGGAAGATTGACGTGACAGAGCGTTGATACGTTGCACCGGCATTCTTTAAACCAAATGGCAGTATGGTATAATAAAAATTTCCGAGAGGAGTTCGAAAGGATATCTTACTTGCATCATGCTCGTACATCCTTATCTGGTTGTAACCGCTACATCCATCCATGGAGGAGAACATGCCATGACCGCTGGTTGCATCTGGTCTCATGCTGAATTGCCTCGGAGATTGTTCGACCGGCTTGGATCGGAGGTTGTATGAATGATTACACAAGGTCGAGCTGATGGAGATAGGCCTAGGATATTCCTTATCGTCGAGCTCATCAGTTGTGGAGTTGGTTCCATCCCCGTAGCTGTCGCGGGGCGTCCAATATCTCCTCTTGTGTTTCGTCGTTCTTGCAGCATTCAATTAGGCAGAGAGACTGGGCGCCAGTCTCTCCTGATAATTGCTAACAACGGCGCCGGTATATTTTCTTCCCCTTCTGATCACGGCTTGCCTCAAAAGAGCGCTCCATTTTGGCGTGAGGATGGGCTGAAGTTTCACCGGATAGAGGTGGACGCTTCGTCAGGAAAGGTGTGTCGCGGTGCTTAGACTCCAGCGATGCAAGTCGGTCTTTTTCCTGGATTGAAGCCCATGTGGGTAGTGGGATGCAACGAAATTGTCTGATTCTTTCCGCGGAGCTTCCCCTGTATGTGCTGGTTTGGTTTCCCTTGAAGTCCGTCATTGCGGTAGGATTTCGTACGACCTTTCCTGGAGAACCTTGGATGTCTTGAGAGTCTTGAGAGTAATGAAGACGCTTCTGTGTAGATAAGGGCCGTCTTGAACTCTGAGTCCTTGATGCGTGTGGTGACATGTAGGTCACGGTCGTGACCTTCCTCTGGTTGATTGCAGCAAAAGTCTCCGCGCGCTGATTCTTCGAGAGGTGTGAAAGTTTGCATAAACTTTCCACTAGAGAAACCGCTTCCGATCTACGAAGCCTCTGGTTCATAGTGAAACTATTGACTTGAGGAGGATCGTTGTGAGGATCAGTCCCCAGTGTAGGATTCTCCATGACAGGACCGCTCATATCTGATGTCGCTTCTTTGATCAGGTGCATGTAGGTCCGTGCCGTTGAAGTACCTTCTCCGGTGCGTTGAATGCATTCCTTGTTGGCTCCAGGGGCTGTTGCGGTCATGTGGAAATCGATCAATTAATGTCTTAAGAAAAGTGAGTACCTCTTTTCTCGAGTTGCGACCATATCCATTTGAGTCTTGACAGGAACTTCCCGCTTTTCCATCAAGTCTGCAATGGTAATGGGAGATGGTCCTCCTCTCGCCCCTCCGGCTCCTCGTCCTGATGAAGGAGTGGAAGTTGTTGCTTTCGGTGACTACCGGAGGTGTTACACTTAATGAGATGCCGGGATTTGTTGCCTCCGGCTCGGTGATGGGAGGTGTTGTAATATCACCGCTTGAGTGATCGAATTGAACATTCCCGTCCCTCTGTACTCACGTGCTCCTTGACTGATCTCTCCTTCCTCAAGCATTTCTTCGCTTAGTTGAAAGGTCGATGCGGATCGAACAGTCTTTCGACAAGGGTCTTGAGATATAAATCTTCCAGCAGGGATCCGTAAGATGCATGCTCCATTTCTTTATCCGGTAGACGTTGTGGTACCCCGGACAAGTCTTTTCCTCTGTGGAGTTGCCTCGAATCTTCGTCGTCGGCTGGACCATGTTGTTCGTCTCTCTTGAGTCCCCTGTGATTACGCGCTCTTCCTGCATCTCCACCAGTAAAGGTGTGACTCCTGACTAAGGATCCAGCGTTTCTTGCACTGTTTGAGTAGACGCCTGCCGACCGTCCTTGTAATTGTGATGTTACATCATTCAAAAGGCGGAATGTTTCTCTCTGCCTTCTGGTAATACCGACTTGATTTGCCAAGACATCCTCCAGCATTCTAACTATACTTCCCATGAAATCTGAACCACCTGTGGTCTCCTGATGAGGATACATCGCGAGATGAAAACCGAAAAATTGAGGATTCAATTTTTTGCAACCGATAGATCAACCTCCCACTGTGGTCGCCAATTGTTGATGGGTGAAAACTACTCCTGCTGAATTTGGTAATTTGGGGTGTGATGAGGAATGAATTTAAACCTACAACAAATGCACTGCGCGGTGAGTGCTTGTAGATTCGAGAGATCAACATCAGTGCAAGTCCGGCCTAAACCAAGAAATGGCCGTTCAGGACTTGTTTCGGTCACAAAGTGAAGGAGATGGGGTTGATCTTGGGGAGGGAAGCGAAGAAGGTGTTGAGATTGTGAAAGATGTTGGCTTGCTTATGACTTGTGGCGTAAAAGTGAGCATGATCTTACGGTTAATGTAAGGAGGCTCTGGATGTTGATTTTCTGTCGACTGAACTTGTGTTGTTCTGTTGTCTTGTCCTGTTCGAAATAGGGCGGAGAACCTATTTATACAAGTCATTGAGCCTCATTCACGTTTCTCGTGGGAAGTGGAGGTAGTGGAATGATGGAGTGGTGGAGTTGTGTGTCGGTAGCATACGACCGGTCTTGCCCACTTCTCCAGTTCATCTCTAACCGTCCATGACTTCCTAACACGTTCTTGTAATGGCGCGTTGCACGCCGCACGTCGTAAACCGCAGACCAATACCCCAGTATGTATCCCCCGGTTTGTGACATGATTGATGTCCCGGAATGTGGATCGTGGATCCACGGAAGATAGCATGTAATCTTTGAATTGAATAACTGCGTTATTCGTAAAGTCGATACTTGTGAAGTATCGTGTGTATTTCATGTGTACGCATTGTGGTGTGGTAAAGTGATGTGTAATGACTGCTGCTCACTAACCAAATAACCCGACTGAGGGTTGTATAACCAATTTGGTGAAGTCGGACGGATGAGATGATGATTGAGACACTCATCTCGCGACCGTTGATGAAATTAGGGTTTTTAAAGAGGTGCGCAAGCATCACTCTTCACTTGGTCGAAACCAAGCATGGGAAGGATTTTGGAGAGGACCGACCATACATGCGTGTTGACGGCATGATGGTGTAGCGCCTCGTATTCCGTTCCCTCATGAGAACGCGATCCGGGCCACTCAATTTGACCGTCAAAGGGAGTGGTCGAGATTGATTTTGCGACGGAAGTTTGATACCGCAAGAAGCCGCGCGCCATACTCCTTTAGGCGCATTTTCCAAGACGACCTAGCTTGGCCGGTCTTGGCCGGTTGGTTTGGCGTGAAGACGGTAGGGCCGACGTTCATGCCTATGTCTTACCGTCTCATGAAACGTGATCTAAGCCACCCAATTCGTCAGGGTGAAGTTGAGTGGTCGAGATTGGTTTGCGGCAGAAATCTCTTACCGCAAAGGAATTGGTAACCGCGTGTCATCCCAAGTTTGGGCGCGCGCCCCAAGACGACTCATCTTGGTCGGTCTTGGTCGATCATACCACCGTGTAGGTGGTAGGTTGGTGTTCACACCTATACCGATTATCCCATGAAAACGTGATCTAAGCCATCCAAATCATCCGGTGAAGTTGAGCGGTCGAGATGGGTTTAGGATTTGGGAGTGTAACCGCACGAGTTTGGGCGTGCGTTTTGGGTTGGCCGGGCATGGTATGCCTTGGCCGACCGCAAGAGGAGGTAGATGGGCCCACGGTGGTCATGCTAGTATGACCGGCCTTGGTTAATCTAATCTGTGACCCTCCATTCGTTCCGGAGAAGATGGACGCGCGTGATGGCTTGAAACCCTAATTTTGGCTTTCAAAGCCGCGCGACCATGCTCTTTTTGGGCGGACGGTTTTGTTGTAACCAACCACGGTTG
Source organism: Papaver armeniacum (assembly GCA_023531295.1). Taxonomy (NCBI): domain Eukaryota; kingdom Viridiplantae; phylum Streptophyta; class Magnoliopsida; order Ranunculales; family Papaveraceae; genus Papaver; species Papaver armeniacum. The sequence continues at coordinate 34,983 of JAJJWW010009512.1, forward strand.
GCTTTGAGCGATTGGCCAAGTGTGTAGGCGGTCACATGGTGATTGTGTCGACATGCTCCGGCCCTTTGAGTCTACATCTACACCCTCCATCTATACCAACGAAGATGGATGGTTGAGGACGTTTTGCGGCACATGTAATATGCCGCAAACCCTAATTTAGGGTTTTCCGTCCATAATGCTTGGTATGGACGGTTTCTTGGCAAGCAAAGGCCAATGGTCGACCATGCGGGTCGGCCGTGTGTATTCCATACCTGCTTGGGGGCGATGGAATTGATCTGTGGTCATCCAATCATGCTTGTGGAGTTGGATGACTGCGATCAGATCATATTTGGCAAGCTAAGGCCGTGTGTATTCCATACCTGCTTGGGGGTGATGGAATTGATCTGTGGTCATCCAATCATGCTTGTGGAGTTGGATGTTGCGATCGAATCATATCCGGCAAGCTAAGGCCGTGGGTATTCCATACCATGCTTAGGGTGATGGAATTGATCTGTGGTCACCCAATCATGCTTATGGAGTTGGATGATCGCAATCAGATCATATCCAGGAGACCGATACTGATCAAGTCCGGATGCTCAATCGGGCTAATATAACACACCGAGAGGGGCTCAATCGGGCTAATATAACACACCGAGAGGGCTCGGGCTAATATAACACACCGAGCATCGGCACTGTACGGGTATTTCGTACATGGTTTCATTATAGTGCTTGGAGGTTCGTGTTACTCTATATATGAGTAACACTGGTCGTCATGCCACACCGATAATGAGTACAGAAATACAAAGGCGATATGAAATTCACAAGAAGGGATTGTTGCTACATGATCCATTCTTGGTGAATTAAGTGAGGAATATCCAACACTTATAAATGGCTTTATCTTTTACAAGATGTCAGCGCATGATTTTTCGGTTTTTTACAAATCTAACCTTGAATGAAAATCCACCATCA